>VDMD01000096.1:0-96132 GCA_007026445.1 Schizophyllum amplum | reverse complement strand
CCCGACCTTCTCATTTTCGTCGGCCTCCCCGGAGCAGGGAAGAGTTGGTTCGCGGAAGCGCTCCTCGCGCGAGGTCCACGCGCTGGGTGCGCGTCAGCCAAGACGACGCCAGCGGACGAGCGGCTTGCGAGCGCCAGATTGGACAACCCCATCCGGTCGCGGGCTGATCCTCGACCGCTGCAATGCCGGCAGCGCCGACCGCGCCAACTGGCTCGCACTTGCAGGGCGGAAAAGCCCGTATGCGTGCTCTTCGACTATCCATCGACCCTGTGTATTGCCCGCGCACAGGAGCGCGCAGGGCATCCTACTCTGCCGCCGGGGGGTCGCGTACGGGCCGCGGTCGCGCAAATGGCTGAGCAGTTCCAGCGCCCTACCCTAAACGAGGGCTTCGCAGCGATCGCTGTGGTGAGGTCGCTCGCGGCGGCGGACGAGCTTGTCAGACGGCTGTCCCTCCCGCGGGACTCTTCAAATTCCCGCGTACCGCGCATCTTCTTGACCTCGGTGGAGCAGCCGACGACGACGTCGTGCTCGCGCAGACTCCCGTTGTACCGCCCGATACCACCGTCGTCATCACTGAGAAGCTGGACGGCGCGAACATGGGATTCTCGCTGGGCGCAGAGGAAATCCTGGTGCGCAGAACCGTCACATTACGTGCATGCGGGAAGCCATGCACAATTCCGCGCGCTTCGCATGGCTGGCGGCGCATTGCGCCGGATTGCGAAACGTGCTCGGACGCGACGCGCGATACCCAGAGCGCTACGTGTTGTTCGGCGAGTGGCTGGCTGCGCGACATTCAGTGGGCTATTCGCGACTGCCCGGGCGTTTTGTCGCCTTGACCTCTACGACCGAGCACGAGACGCGTGGCTGGGTCGCAAGGTGATGAAGGCAGCATTGGCGAAGACGAGCATCCCAATGGTGCCGCTGCTTCATGGGTAAAATGCCGAGCAACGAAGAGCTGTTGGCGATGGTGACACGCCAGTCATCATTCAGTGACGAGACGGCTGAAGGCATTGTCGTGAAGATGGAACGAGGCGGGTTGATCGTGTTTCGTGGCAAGGTCGTCCGGGCAGACTTCATCGCAGGTAACGAGCATTGGACACACCACAAGCTGGAGCAGAACCAGATAGCGGAACAGACCATCGACTGAAACCAGTCCCAGCCTTTGCCAGACCTACGAAGATGCTGTATATCCATTTTGTAGACATGCATATTTCTTGGTCTTCGCAGCCTGCATGCACTTCGATTGGTGGTTCCATACATATTACGGGTGCAAAAACGTCTGAAGCTGCAAGGGCTGGTCAGTGGAATTTCTCGAAGCTCGGGATGCAACGCACATATTCCTCGTAACATGCAGGACCTCCCGCAACTGCTTCCTCGTAATCTCCGCTCGATACAAGATCTCATCGTCCGTCATCTTCCCGTCAAAGTACTGGTTGATGCTGCAACCAGTCAGCCACGCCGTCCATCCTCCAAAGCCAAGAAGCACTCACTGCGCGAACCGGTGTGCAATATGCTCATTCTTGCCCTCCGACATCGTCGCCAGCCACAACTGCTGCAGCGGCGTCGCTTGGCTTGGATCAGTGATGATCGACGCAGCACCCCCATCATCGTCCTCTTCGGACGCTGCCCCCTCCGCGTTCTCCTCAAACACGTCGTCATCATCGTCGGCCAGCTTCTCTCCGTCATCCTCCCGGATCACTAGCGCACTTACATGACTCTCGCTAGAGCGCATGCGGCCGGGGAAAGAATAACTATGCGCGGCCTTGGGCGAGAGCGACAGCCAAGGCAATGCCGGCGGACGGTGTAGAGCGGGATTCGGCTTTTCGACGTCGAGGTTGGGCTTAACGTGCTGGTGTTTACGGAACTTGGCCCGCTCTTTAACCTCACGGGTGGCAACGATGCGGATGCGCAGTGAGAGCCGGATAAGGAGGCCGCGCTTGAGCATCCAAAGGACGACATCGTGGTAGACCGATATGAGGTCACGGTGCTGAACTACCGTCGCGTAGAAGTGGTTGTCGCTTTGCTTCGACGGCGCGGTAGATATGAGAGACAGGATCTCGGGTAGGGACGCTACGGGATCTGTGAACTCCTTGTCGAATTCAATGGTCAACTCTTTGAGCCTGCAACGGGAGTCATCAGCAAGACGCATGTTGCATTCGATCTTTAACTCACGGCTGCTCGAATTTGGGCGGAAGAGTGAATACAGTCTTCAGCCCGGGATGTACGACATCCACGATCTTGGCTCTCCGATGTTCAACCAACCAGCGTACCACGGGGTACACCTGAGTGTCGAGGTCCCAATCCAGCAGGCTCGACATGTCCGCAAGCCTGGATTCGTGCAATCAGTGAACGAAGATTATTGCTACTTTGCTGAAAACTTACGACAGGGTGATCGACGCCACCTCGAGGAAGCGAATGAGGCCGTCGACCAACGGACGGTCATTGACACTGACATGAGGCCCGCGTAAACTTGCAAATGGGTCAAAGCCGTCCTTCTCCAGCAGCAGGATGCTTTTCCAGGGAGCGAGAGTCTCCAGTCTCCATCCAAAGCTCATATGTGGCCCCCACATGTCTGCGGCATCCTGCTCTTGCAGCTCATCAATGTCGTCGTCTCCGGCGACATGGAGGAGGGTGTCAAGGTAGGGAGGGAGTTGTAGTTCCATGGGAAGATCGTGGATGGTGATGTAGGCTATGGTAGAGGTCTTGATGGAGTCGAAGAGCACTTGCACAGCAGGGGCGATGGATGTTTGTGCAAGCGCTTGAGCCATGTAATCCGAGAAGGGTTGCCCTTTGCTTCTTATGAGAGAAGAGACGGGCGAGAGCGCAAGTGGCTCACCATTCGCTATGCACGCCTCTCGCAGACTGGTGAGCCGCTCACATTCTAGCTCGACGAAGTTGGAGACCACTTGTTCTCGAAAAAGCACGGCGGTGATGTTGAAGGCAATGCGCTCGTATATTATGTCAAAGTACTTCCACACGTTTCCCGAGTTGCAAGAGGAAGGATCGGGGAGGTCGAGGACCAAGACAAGGTGGAAGCTTTGCAGCCAGTCGCTCTTCGTCCCTAGATGCTCTGTGGGATGTGCGTCGGATGGATCGGCGTCCTCTTGCGATACCTGGCGATTCCTCGACCCGCGTCCGCGTGCGTATGGTTTGCCCGTCTCCGGTTTGAACTTCCACGTCCCGTCTGGGTAGGCGCATACAGGATGCCCAATGAACGCGAGCTCGTCGACGATGAGTTCGAACTTCTGGTGGAACATAGAGGCATGGGGACAGAGCAGGCTTGTCAAGAATTCGGGATTGTATCCCAGAACGCGAGCGTATTCATCGTCCTTGGCCGGCGATGCGGCGAGGTGCGCGTTCTTGGGAGGCGTCGCGCTGGTCGCTTGATTTCTCGTGGACACTGAGGCTGACCGCACGCGTATCGCAGACGCTGGCTTGCGCCATGTGTACTCGGCGCCATTTGTCGCGGCAGTCGACCGGGGCTCGTGGACGCTGGGCTCGAAGGCATGCGAGGTGCGCCACGGATTATCGAGGTTGGAAATGGGCAGGACTTCCGCCTTTTCTGGTCGGTAGCGCGAGAGTCGTGGTGAAGGGACCGGATTTGCAGGATATTTGTGCACCAGCGTCGGTCCCGTCGCCGAGGAGGTTACGAGCAAGATCGCCAACAGCGTCTCCGCCATCGTCGCATGCGACGACGACGCGTGTGTGATTCAAGCGTGCGAGTTCTCTCCCGGAAAGGAAGGCTTTGTTCGCACCTTGCCGTTCACGTTCATCTGTCTTTATCCGGCCGGCAAGCTGCGGCGAATCGGCGATTGCGCGCTGGGTTGCTCTTCCTTTCTCAGGACTCCACATAGACAAGTGGGGTCTGTCGACATACGTGCACGCCCATGATACCGCAAAGGTCCGACACGAATACGAACGCTAGCCGGTTACGTCTTCAGAATCGTGCCCTACCTGATGTTGCACTCGCCAGGCGTACCTCAGGGAGCGTCCTGAGCGCCCGACGACAAGCGCGCATGGCAAACCTTGCCGAGAGGCAAGGTTTGGACAGGTCACCTCCGGCGTCGAGTCCCTTGCGACTGCCGGTGGAAGACTTGAACGACACGGATAGTTCAGCTTTGGACGACGACCACGTGGAAATTGAAGCACCGTCCTCTGCAGAAGAGGGAGCGCACTTTGCTCAGAGCCTCCAGATCGACATGAAGACGCTCGTAGGCGATGCAGTGGGCAACGTTAGTAGACCTCAACACCAATGTCGTCGGCAGCTCTAAACTTTTCCCAGATCAGCATCAGTCCATCTTCAAGAGACCTCGTTCTTGCGGCGTAAGTGTCAAGCGTCCTTCTAAGCTTGCCATAGCTGACAACAAAACAGGCGCCGCGGGCTGTTCATAATTGATCTGGAAGCCCCGCTCGAGGTTCCCCGCTTCCTGCCGCAAGGAGGGACATGGGATGTCGCCGATGTGCAATGGAACCCGCACGTAGCTCGCTCCGAATACGTCGTCTCCACGTCCAGCGAGAAACTGTACGTCTTTCTTTCTGTCTCCTGCGCCGCGCTGAACGTAAATATCATCGCAGATTGATATGGAACCTCATGCTCCAGGGAAAAACGTCCATACAGCACATACTACACTCGCACTACCGGGCTATCACCGACATCAACTGGCATACAAGCGAGTACGACACAGTCATCAGCACGGGTATTGACTCCTGGCTATGGGCGTGGGACTTGCGGCATCCACGCAAGCCGAGTATAGGTCAGCTCTACGTCTTCTTGCCAAGCGAAATTCTGACCAATATCTGCGTAGGGCTATGTGCCTTCCACGGTATGATATTCTCTATCATTATTCAAGAAGATACTAACTCAGCAATTCAGCTGGCGGAGGAACACACGTCAAGTGGAACAGACACGACGCCAATGTCATTGCCTCATCTCACGCTAACGAGGTCCTTGTTTGGGATCGAAGAGTGCGTGCTGACAAAGATGTCCAGCGGCTAGCTCAACGATTTGCAGAACGGCTCCCTCCCCACGGCGCGGATACCTGCCCACCGCTCGAAGATCTACGGCCTTGACTGGTCGCACAGCGCACGAAACGAACTAGTCACCTGCTCGCTCGACCGCACGATCAAATTCTGGGATATTAATTGCCTGTCCGACACGCCTGGCGTGCAGTCCTCCGATGCGAAGGCCACCATATATACATCGTATCCTGTTTGGCGGGCACGCAATCTGCCGTTCGGTGAGGGTGTGATGAGTCTGCCGCAGAGAGGGGAGACGGCGCTGGAACTTTACGCCCGGGATGACTATTGCGAACCCATAGAAGTGTTCGAGGGCCACACCGATGTCGTCAAAGAGTTTGTGTGGCGGAAGGGCGAGCAGGGTATGTGGCGTGATCTTGTGTTTGCCTCTTGCCTGTCTCACGCTGTCCAGATGACTTCCAGCTCATTACCTGGTCCAAGGATCGGACGCTACGTTTTTGGCCAGTCGATCACGCTACACTCGAGGTATTTACAGACAAAACCTGCTCAAAACCGGTATTCATTACTCACTCAGCGCGTCGGACATGAATTCGGCCAGAACAGAGGCCGCTCCGGGAAACGGCCGTCTCTCGACGTGCAGAGCTACCGCGACGTCTCCTTCCGCAGCCCTGCCCAATCTGCGCCCCAGTCCATGCTCTCCGCTCCTATTGGCAACCGCTCCATCCTCGCCGAGGTTCGCGCCCTCCCGCCCAGCATGACCACCACCTCCGCCCCCGTTGCCCTGGGTGCAGACAAGCCCACTAGCAAGCAGGGCCGCGCGTCCGCCACACGCGCCCTGCCGATTCCGCAGATCGCCAGCCTGAAGAAGACGGGGACGATGAGTAAGGGGAGCGTGACGGGCAAATCGGTGGCGACGCGCATGGATGCGTTCACGTGGCTGTCGAATGTGCGTGTGGGTGGGAGAAGAGGCAGTAGTTCGGGGCGGGGGAGCGATGTGAGTCCTACCGGATCGCAGTCACGACCGGCGTCAGCGGTTCGGGGAAGGAGTATCAACCGGGTCGAGAGCGATAGCGAAGAGGAGAAGAAAGAAGGAGAGCAGTCGCTCGCGGATGAGTGGGTGGAACTCGCACCTTGTATATTGGTGCTTGCTGATTCCCGTTAAGGATCAAATCCGTAGTCGGGAAGCTGGGGAAACTGGCTGAGCGACAGATCAAACTCGAGAAGGTAATTGTATCTTATACAGTACCACAGCTAACTAACGTGAATTTATAGTTCGATTTAACCAAGAAGCGCACCTGCACGCTTGGCCTACACGGTCCTTGGGGAGAGAAAACTTCAGTCTTCCTCCGCGTCACCTTCACCTTCCCCAAAGACTACCCACAAGCGCAACACCCAGGCGGCACGCCCAGCGTCGAGCTGGAGCGTAGTCCCCTTATATCCATGAAAGATTTTGCGTACATCCTCCGTCGGTTGCGTACAATCCGACAACATCGGCGGCCCTGCTTGGAAGCATGTCTCCGATTTCTGTTGTTCGCCAGGGAGGACGAGCACGCTCGCGGTCCGTTATACCCTGACTCCGAGTCTTCCTCCGACGAGGAGGACAACCGGAAGTCGAGAGACGTGACCGTCTCGCTATTGCGTAATAACAAGAATCTGACGGAGCCAAGAACGTCGCAGGGCGCCTTCGGACCTAACGGTGCGTTTCTCGCCTAACGGTCGAAATAACACCTGACTGGATTTGCAGGAGAACTAATTTGTTTCTTCCGCGCACCACCTCGCATTGTGCGCAGTCTCCTGCGCGATGTTTCCGGTTCTCCAGACGACGCTGCTGCGGGGAAGGATGCCACGCCCAAGCTCTTCAAACATCCTGCGCTCATTTACGACGCCGTTGACCGCCTTGGTAGCTTTACGCCCGAGCGTAGCGGCAAAGCCGACCCTCGACGCCGTGGCGATGCAGAAAACATCTCGCGCATCATGACGAACTTGCTCACGTTCTCGCCGCTGCAGTATCGACCAGAGCTTGCATCGCACGCGGATGATCAGCCACAGAGCTACGTGCTGCCGATGCGGAGAAGTACGATCGCCGTGACGAATACGCTGGGCCTTACGGGTGCGGATCGGAAGGTCGCGATAGACTACATTTTCCATGGCGAAGCCTTGGAGGACGTTTGTCGCACGAATGCAGAGGTGGCCCAGACCCACGGTCGCTACGATCATCAAAGGGTTTTCGATGCCCTTGCATCGCTTTTTCCTGCTATGGAGGGCGGCGACGAGCCCCATAAATATAAGAAAATGAGCGCCGTACAAACACTCGTGTTGAACTTGTAGGTGATTCTATGCATCATTTTAGGTGACATTGACCTTCCCGATTGTAGCTTCCAGGATTTCTGCGCCGCCAAGGACCTACAGATGCTCGGAATGATCTCTGCAGTTGTCCTCCAGGCATTCGACCACCAGCAAAGCGGAGGCAGTGCCATACAACCAAAATCGCCGGTAACAGGTCGTCGTGTGACGCCTTTGTCCGCCAACATCGCCAACCTCGACTACTTTACAGCGCGCCGCTCACGTACCAGCCCTCACTCCCCGCCCTGGCAGCATCAGTCCGGGAACATCTCCCCCTCGCGGAATCTAATCAACGCAGCGCTCTCTTCGTCGAATTCCTCCCGCGGTTCATGGTCGAGTCTTTTCAACACCGGTACAATGCGGCAATACCTCGCCGGCGTGCAGGACACGCTGCGTGAAGGGCTCGCCACTCCTATGAGTGAGACGTCTCCGTACACACCCAAACCTCCGACACCTACTACACCGTTAGCGCCACGGTCATCGATACCTGTCCCGGCGAGCAGAGTATTACGCGGGCCCGATTCACCAATACCACGTACCCGTCGGCCACGACAAAACTCCATACTCTCGCCTTTAAACGAGCCCATATCCAAGTCGTGGAACGAGTCCGTCTTTGGCTCACAGCAGGGTCCGTCTCCACCTGTCATGCAGTCATCATATTCATCTGCGGGATCGGGCGGTCGGGCGGGGCAGCGCTCGAGAAGGCCGACATTCTCGAGGATACCTCCCGTGAGGGCTGATCAGGTAATCACGGAGAAGCGGTTGGTTTTCAAGGAGGAATCGGTAATCAAGTCTGACAACCAGTATGCTCCTCATACCATAGGCAGCCATAGACGCTGACGCCTCGCAGGGACTTGTTCAATCCGAATTTGATTCGCCAATTTTACGCTCACGTTGAAGCATATGCGGAACTTCTTTTCCGGTGGCAGCTACTGGAGAAGAGGCTGGAATTACTCAAGTCAGTGCCACCAAGAAGAAATGGGCTGGCAGATCCTGTTCAGCATAAGCTAGGTTCGTTGAGACTCCGCGTCATCCGACGCTTCATGAGCTGACCTTGTGCGCAGGTCTTGTGAGCCGTTGCACGCGCTGCTCGGGGGAATTCTCGCGCGATACAAGCGCAGGGAAGATTTGCCCGAACTGTCTGAACACGAAGATCCTTCCCAACTGTACCGTATGTCGCTTACCCGTGAGAGGTAAGTGGGCTATTCTTCCTGTGGCTTAACAAGTGTCTGACAAACCCTGGTATCAGGCTTGTCGAAAAGCTGCCTCCGCTGCATGCACGTCAGCCATATATCTTGCTGGAGGAAGCTTGATGTGCCAATATGTCCGAGTGGATGCGGTTGTCTGTGTTCTTCCTCCGAGACCAGCGCCTTCATCTCCAGTGGTCGCGCTGTGAGCATACCACTCGTGCCATGACTCGGATAGGCTTAGCCGCGCCTGCGGCCATACTTGTCTTCGCAGATAAGTCTGTATATATCACTACTCGCATTGCATGGTACTGTATTATATAGCCCTACGAGGCTCGGAAGAAAGTTGGAGTGGCCACTTCTTTTCACCTTGCCAAATATTCCTACTTCGAGCTTAGAGTTGGTTTACCTAAAGTGTGAACGTCATGAAATTTGAACATAGCCACGTGATGCAGCCGGCCAATGCCGATAACTCAGCAAGGCCGGTCGTTAAATATACAGGCTGAAGCTGGGCTGAAGGTCCCCGAGCGTAGAAAATCATGATAAGATGTACGAATTCCAGTACGACGTACGATCAATCAGTACGAATCGCGGTAAACAGTACAATTCTTAGAGCCTGTACAGCAACCGCCGATTTCCCGCGGAAACGGTTTCCGCTGAGAACTGACGGCAAGTCGCCGACGGCATCAGCCGGCAGGGGCCGGGCGCGTGGTGTTTCTCCGGCCACGCAATTGCGTCATCGCGAGGTCCTGTCCCTCCCGCCCTCCCGCTCGTCGTCGAGCGCGTCCGCGCCGCCCCGTCGACGTTGCCCGACACCAGAATTTTGCATAATGTTTGTAAGTTTGGTACAATAGGGTAAAACATAAATTGATACATATGACATCACGGCTTATACACATGTCAAAAATCTCATGAAGGATATGGGACTCGCGGCGGCGACGCGCCCGACGACGAGCGGGAGGGCGGGAGGGACAGGACCTCGCGATGACGCAATCGCGTGGCCGGAGAAACACCACGCGCCCGGCCCCTGCCGGCTGATGCCGTCGGCGACTTGCCGTCAGTTCTCAGCGGAAACCGTTTCCGCGGGAAATCGGCGGTTGCTGTACAGGCTCTTAGTGAAGGATATGCTCATACCAGCCGGCGGGGAAGCTACATAGAGGGAGGAGATTGCAGGTTTAGCCCGACGCCGTCAATATTCAGGGTGGTGGCCGACATGATAAACGGACCGGTTCGTACAGACATCCTTTCCTTCGTGGTACGTCAAGGCCGTGAGGATATAGGGAGGCGTAAGAGACGTCTTCAGCGTCGTTAAAGGAATCGTGAGGAGCGTGTAGCTTCGGAATGCCGTGCAGTCGTAAGAAAAGTCGTTCTGCCTAGCGAAAGGAAACATTTATTGCGGTCAGTTTTGTGCAGTCGGTGGGATCGGACCGCGGGCAAAAATATTGAGTGAATATACTTATGGCCATGCCGTATTTTCTTTTGTTCCTCGCCACATACTTCGGCGGGCGAGCATCTGCGATGCGAAGTTAGTTGAGACCAGCTCGTGATGCATGCAAGCAAGTCACTGAACCTGCGGCATCCGCCGATCGGAAATGCGGACCGATGTCACTTCACGTCGGTGATCAGTGCGCCACACAAGCCAAATATCTGCAACTTCAAGCTCATCATCAATTCTTTGAAGTTTGCCAGTGTCAGCCCAGTACAGTCACTTCCTATTCTCCTTTTCCTATAGATCTTTCCTATAAATACAGAGCTATACAGAGACATATGCAAGGTTAGCATCGAAGCCCTCACCAAAGACCTGCAAGAGCGTCCTGCACGGTCTTATTCTATGCAAGTAAGGGCACCGAGCGCGTATGACAGAGGACGTGCGCGTATAATGGTAAGCAGGGTCAGCTAAGACTTCATGAGCGGAGTCCGTGAAGACATCGTGTTCTTGAGTATCACTATGTGCGCGCGTATTTTTACAACAAGTCGCAGGACATGAGCGATTTTGGTGGCGCGAAGGCCATAAAGAGGCGGAGAGGCTGGGGCTAGTGAGCATCAATTTAAAAGTGGAGGAGAGGCATCGCTAACCTGGGTCATGAGAACGCGTCCGCCTTGGGACGCAGTGTCAAGGAGTGGTAGTAGTGAGCATCGGAGGCCGGCTTGACGAAGGCCACGCCCGACCGAGAAGCGTCCTTTTCGTCGTCTTCTTCCTCCTCCTCGTCGGACGGCGTACTCTCGTCTGGCGAATTGCGGGCGTTGGAGGTGGGGTGGCAGACGTAGCGGTCGATGCTGAAGGGGCCGCAGTGCCAGCTCGGGGCGGTGATGCGGTAGTAGGGCGAGGGGTAGAGCGCGGGCTTGGACTCGCCGACGCTGAGCGCCTCGAGCGGGTTCGTGCTGTACCAGCGTGAGGACGTTCGGGAAGGAGAGGCAGATATCGTGCCGTACGTCTCTTCGTCGGTAGTGCGGGTATAGACTGTGTGGGCGTCAGCGGAGGTCGGAGAGGGTGCACGCACACACGCACCTGCTGCGTATGTGGCCTCGGGCGCGACGGCCACCATGGTGGCTGCGGACTCGTCTTCCGAGAGTGGCGCATCCTCGCTCATGGCGCTGTCCGACTCGTCGTCCCCCTCCGAGAGCACGTCGCCGACGAGCTCCTCACGAACGTCACGCACGTCCTCGTCGCCGCTGCCGCTCATACCGTCGCCGTCACCGTCGCCGTCGCCGTCGGCGCCCGTGCTGCCGTCGTCCTCCTCGTTAGCGCCGGCGCCGGCGGGCGCGACCAGTGGCTCGCTGACGGTCCCATGCCTGCCTCCAGTCAGCTTTGTCTCCCGGCGGCGCGCGCGATCACGCACTTTGACCTCTGGTGCCGTCTGCACGCGTCGGGCTGGGATGGGATGGACGTCGGAAATGGTTAAGGGCTTCAGTGGCGAGACACTCACGCGAGTGAAGGTCGCTTCGCACTGTGGGCATATACTGGGGGAAGTCAGCTTCGTCCTTTGCTCTGTGCGCGCGCCACACGTACTGCGTCGCCTTCGAGTGTGTTCTGCTCGTCCGCTGGTGGCGCCGGAGGTCCGCCTCGCGTTGAAATTGCTTCTTGCATCCGTCAAGCTTGCATGGCCAGTAGTTGAGTCCCGGAGGTGGCGAGCGGTGTCTGTAGTAGCCACCCAGCGCCGCCGCCCGCTTGCCATTGGCCTGCAGGGACTGGTCAGCATGGCGCCCACGGCCGTGCGTAGCCTGATCACGCACTGCTGCCTGCGTCGACGTCCCCGTCGATTTCCCCATCTTCTCGGGCGTGTGCGCGTCGAGCCGAATGAGGCGGCCGACCCTTGTACGTCGCCCGGCACGACGTCGAGACTTGCAGAGGCAGAGGAGGGAAAGAACTGCAATGTGGCGTAGGAAATTGCGGCGCCGGGCGTGGCGTGCCGTGCTCCGATTTTCTCATGTCTGGTGGCGCCGCACGCGCTCTACGGTAGTTGCATAACGTACTCGAGACGTACTCTACAGAAAACGGAGATATTGAGGGTGGTAGCACAACGAGACTAAGTAAGTAACGAGATTCGACAGTACAATAAATAGTCCCATGTCCCCCAAAGCTAAGTGAGCTTGCAGCCCATGATGCGCACTGTACAGGACGTTAGCCGTTGCAAAAAACCGTGCGCACTCCGAAAACGTACGATTTCCATCCGGAGCACCAATAGCATACAACATCTCCCGAGGGTGGAAGGTGAGTGAAGTCCAGCGAGGAACGTAAGGCGCCGGGAACGTTCGCGTAGGCGATGACCCGAGCCCAGTGGAGAGCATGAAGGACGAGAGGGAAGTATCTGGAGCAGCCAGGGCATTCTGCACTAGTATGCGCTGACTTCGCCAATGATTTGCGTTGACCGCAGAAGTTCTGTACGATGCGTAAGCGACGAGTAGCAGGGAGCATATGTGGATGTCTCACGTTGCAAACACCGGTGTCAGGGGATGCATGTCGAAAGCAGCTATGCCAACACTCTGCATATCCCATGTCTGCGCCGCCACATCCCTTCCGCGCATGTCCCATAGCTTGACCTCGCCGTCCAGGCTGCGCAGTCCCGTCAAATACAATCACGACGAACGATACTTGACCTACCTTGCAGACATAGGCTGGCGATCCGCGACGGGTTGCCACCGAACGTTCTGCACCCAAGAGTTGTGCTCCGCGTACGAGCGGACGATCGCCTGCTCGTCGTCCAACCGCCGATCAAATACCTTCACCGCACCATCCGCGAAGCCGGCCACGAACGTTTGTGACGAGCGTGGGTCCGTTGACATGGACGTTAAAGGCGCGTTGGAGTTGGTGTCCAAGTCCTGCTGGCATTCAGCGGCATGCAATCACTCGGGCAGGACACAACATACCGAGACTGACGTCTCCGTCTGCGCGTCCCACACTTTCACTGTCCTCGAGTCCCCGCCAACCAACAGCACACCGGAAGGCTGGTTCCAGTCCATGATCATGCCGGCTCCATGGTCCGTGTAGATCAATTCGTTCAGTGCTCGCCATGAAGAAACCATCTGAATCGGCCCTTGCTGGAGCGTCGGGTCGTAGTTCCTATACAGGCGCACAACACCATCCGCTAGGGGATATCAGTATTCCACATACTTGCTTTGGCTAGAGATAACAGCCTACCCGATCCGGAGACAATGATACCGCCGATGTCCTGATTGACGATCTCGAGTGCCGTGATATTGGTTCCCCGGGGGTTCCCGTTGCAGAAGTGGCACAGCCGCTTGCGCTTCGACCAGTCCCAAACGCTGAGCAGACGTTTAGCCCAGATAGGAAGTTCATATGGCTAGGCTAACGCACCTGATCGTGTCCTTGTCGTTCGCCACGACCACATGCTGATCATAGGAGTGGAAGGCAACGGTGAGCGGATAGCTCGCCGTCTGTATCGTCGCCACAGAACGATCCCAGCGGCATGTCTCTGCAGGCTCGCTCTGGTTCATAGTCTCCACCATGACTTTCTCGTTCCGTTGCTGGCGCCAAACCTGGTAGTTATACTCGGTACTCCCGGGCTCGTCCGCCTCCGCTTGCTATTCAAGGGTCAGTCAAAATCCCGCCCAACTTGCAAGCGTCACATACCCGCATCTGTGGCTCCTTGAAATACTCGCAACACCAGTCGTAGTAGACGCTCTTCAAAGGCAGCGTCTCACGCACGTTCTTTCCCGTGCCGAGACCCAAGATGATCCCACTCTCCATAGAGAACGTGCTGCTGCTCGGACTTGGGACCATGGGCGACTGCGCGTACATCGACTGGTAATGGTGGGCTTGATGTGGAGTGCGCCGCCGTGCGCGCAAACGCTCCATGTCCTCCGCAATCAGCGCCTGCATTACGTCCGACGGATAGAAATCACTAGGCTCGCTCGGCAAGCTGTTCGTCCCTTCGCCAGCAGGTGGTGGATACGGCGACGCGTAGTTCGCGATGTTGAGGTTTGGCGAGGGAGGTCGGGGGAGCTCGGTTTCTGGCCGCAGCTGCTGTGTGGTGATGGGCGGAGCGGCGCGCACGTCCTCGGCGGAGGGGAAGGTGATGCCATTGGCGAGGGACTTGAGCGCGTTCGCGAAGGAGCCGGTACGCTTCAATGTGTTCGAAAACGTACTGGTCATTGTGTCCGCGCGCGATAGTGCCGGCCGCCCGGCAGCTCCCGGCGAGCCTGGTGGCATTGAGGGAGACATCTGCACAGAGGACACGCGTGAGCGAGCACCATGTCCCTGCCTCTCGGGGCTACGGTTCCGCGTCGGCGCCGATCTCAGGGTAGCAGAATCGACTCGGCTAAACGGCGACTCCAGCAACAGGGCCACGATGTAGTCCACAATCGTCTGCGCGTGCGTAGTGACCTCGCTATATGGGTCAGCCGAGAAGTCGAGGAGGCAGACAAATATGGTGAAGAATGACGAGAGCAGCACCCGCTGCCCCTCGCGCGAGTCGTCGTCCGGGCAGTCGTCGAGCCACTCTGCAACCGCCTGGCTCGCAAGGTCGTCCTCGTCGACGCTGCCGCCGAGTCGCCACTTGCGGTCCTCCTCCCAGTACAGCCACGCGCAGATGATGAAGTACCCTCGCCACTCCTTCACAAGGCAGCTCAGCATCACCAGCAGCTCCTTCCGGCACATCGGGCTCGCGTCCTCGCGGATCGCAAGCGTCGCGCCGGTTGCGACCGCGATCTCCATCCGAAACTGGACTGTCTCCTCCAACTGGCTCATCATCCCCGTCCCGCCGCCACCCCGCTTCTGCGCATTCGCCGACCCGCTGGCGCCGAAGAACGTGCCCAATGCGTAGAGCGCGGCGCAGCGCACTTCGACCGAGTCATCCGACAGGAGGCCGACGAGCCGGTCCTGCGCGCCATGGTCGACGCCGTAGATCTTCATCTCGTCATTCGCGTCCCACATCTGCGCAATGCAAAGCGCGGACCATTGCCGTAGGAGGAAGTCGCCATCGTTGAGCGCGTCGTAGCAGTTGTCGAACACGCGCTCTTGCCGGCATGCATTTTGTCCATGCACGAAGTCGCGAGCGAGGGCGGAGAGGATGAAGGAGCACATCGCCTTGTGCTCCGAGCTGTTCGGCAAGGCGTGCTCGTCGCGGAGGCCAAGAATGGTGGAGAAGTACTTGTATCCGTGTGAGGCAAATAGGTCGTTCTGCACGGAGGGATCGACGGCCATGATGCGAGCCCAGATGAAGATCAGCACGGGGCGCAGATCCTGGCCCGCAGCCTGCAGCAGCTTGGAGATGTAAGGGAAGATGCCAATCGTCAGCACGAGGTTCACCGCCCAGGGTCCGAGGTCGACAAACTGCGAGAGCAGGATGAGCGCACGCAGCCGGTGCGGCTGCGACAGCAAGACCTGCAACACGATCGGCAGCTGGTCGGGCGGTTTGCGGGGAACGAGGTGATGCAGCCCATTGAGCGGCTGCTGCAGGTCCAGCTTGCGGTCAAGCGATTCGTCCGAGGCGACGCGCTCCCCAGATGAGGGAAGGGACATTGGGCCGCGCTTGGTCAGCGCGGACCCGCCTCGAGATATCCAAACCTCGAAGGCGGTGAGCTGGTCGGAGAAGAATCGGCTGGGCGAATAGACGTATGGCTTCGTGCCTTCTGGCGGTACCGGTACCGCCGGTGCATTCTTGTCCTGCTGGCGGTACATCTGCCCAATACGCCCCGGAACAGCTACATTTGCTCCCCGCGGTACTGGCTTCGGCTCAGTGTCCTTCGAGTCTTCTGGGTTGATGTATAGCAAATTTGGTAGCTGTCGGAGACATGTGTCGACCGCGAGATCCCACGTCGCCCACAGCGGGTGCGTGTTGGTCGGTGGTAGTGCGGGTGAGGTATGCGGCGTGCACGAGTAGTTCTTCATGATGCGCTCCGCGAGGAGGAAGTTGCGGAACAGGCAGGCGATGAGCAGGTCGCACCGGTAGAGTCGGGTGAACGTCTCGTGGTCAAACGTCGTCCATGCGATCGTATCCGTGATCGCGGTGAATATCCAGTTGAGCTCCCCGAGGGGCGTCTTGCGATCCTTCAGATCACCAGGGAGCTGCAGGACCATGTCTACCGTGATGTTGTTCGGTAACTGGTGGTTCATGAGGAAGAAGCGCAGCGCGATGTCGATTGGGGAGGTAAGACAGGACGTGAACAGATCCGCGGGCAACTCTGGACATGACGGCAGCTGCTCGTGCGCCATACACGCGGCGAGCTGCAGTGAGGACTGATACGGCTGCTTGCCGCTGCTACCGTATACGCCGGGTTGGAGCTGCATCTCCTGATCGCGGCGGGTAGCGAAGATGTTGAAATTGGTGAGCAGATGGCCCGCAGCGGAGCAGTCCCAGATGTACACTCCTGGCGCACCCAGCCAGTTCTGGACCTCTTGCAGCGAGACGGGGATGTATTGAGTGTAGTCCCTGTTAAAGCACCACAGCTCGCCGCTAGATGTGGGCTTTGGGACGCCGTGCCCATTGTAGTGGAAGAGCACTGCGTCATCCTGGGCCTGCCGGCGGAGCGACTGGCAGAACCTGCGCAAGTCCTCGTACGACGGGTCAAGGATGGGTTTGTAGGGGATCTTCAAACTGAGGCACTCGAACTGGTGTTTGAGGTTATTGCCGATGGCCTCTAGCGCCTTGTGCGAGGGCATGGAATGCGGATCGACCCAGCATTCGAGGTGCGCGCAGGGGTTTGTCTTGACGACGTCTGGGGGATCGACGTCTATGTTGAGGCAGAGGACGAGCGCGGCGTAGGACGTCTTGAGCTTGCCGGGCGCTGGGCGCCATGCAGTGGGCTTGGCGGACCATGATGGGGCGGGGGTGGGGTTGCCGCAGGTCAGATGACGTTTCGTGGACCAGTACGGTATGGGGGGCGCGGGTTCGGGGAGCGTATCTGCGGTGGACCCCTGGATCGCGCTCTCTGGGCTCTCCTCCTCGTTGGGGGGCGGGCGGGCGCGGTACTCGTGGGGCGGGGGCGGTGGAGAGCGCGGATCCGGGCCGACTTGGAACTTGCTGCCCGAGGGCTTCATGTACTGGGGATCTAGGCGAGTTCAACACCAGACGCATGCGAGACTGGAATCTAACACACCGCGGTCATAGCCGCGCGCGTTCTGGCTGGGCGCAACGTTGGACGCGAACATGCAGTCGAATTTGAGCTCAGTGTCAGTGTCCCCCCGACCTGTATCAAGGGTTCTCTGCCGCTATGAGCCGCGGTGCAGCGTACGCGTGCCGACTCCAAAGTCGAACAATGGAACTCGAGTCCAAGAGCAGCGTGCCGTTAGCGCCGGGCATCATACACACGTCACGCCTGCTTCGTCACAGAACCGTGACGCTGATCAAAAAAGTCTCCCCTCGTTCCCCTCGTCCGCAACGATGGCGCCGTCCCCAAAAAATGCCGCCTCCTCGGCCAAGGCGCGCTCCTCGACGTCAAAGATCTCACTCAAGCGCGTGAAGGGGGAGAACTTTTACCGAGATGCCAAGCAGGCCTCGCGCCTCAAGATGCTCAACGGCGGCAAGCCCGTCCGCGACAAGGACGGCAAGATCATCGAGGCTGCCTTGTTCCAGAAGGGGGAGGACGAGACGAAGCCGGGAAGGGTGCAGCCCGATAGACGCTGGTTTGGTGAGCTCTCCTGCTCAACAGATGCTCTTCCCCCGCTGATTGCCTCGCAGGGAACACCAGGGTGATCTCCCAGACCGCGCTCGATCACTTCAGGACAAGTCTTGCGACCAAGAAGGATGACCCATACTCGGTACTTCTTCGTAGGAACAAGCTTCCCATGGCTCTGCTTGACGATGCCGCCAATCCGAATACTCGTAAGGTGTGTATCGCTGCCCTCGTGTCCCCCACACGATCCTAACTTGTTACAGCGCTCCCACATCGTCGAGACCGAGCCCTTCTCCGATACTTTCGGCCCCAAGGCGCAGCGCAAGCGCCCTCGCGTTGATGCTGGATCGTTCTCTGAGCTGGCTGCCGCAGCCACCGAAGCGACTGCAGAGCCTGCGGAGGGCTCTTCTACGACCCCTCTCGAGGTTGTCGAGCCCCAAACGCACGCGGACTACAACGAGCCTATCTATGCCAAGGGAACCTCTCGCCGTATCTACGGAGAGCTGTACAAGGTCATCGATTCCTCGGATGTCATCCTCCACATCCTCGACGCTCGCGACCCGCTCGGTACTATGTGCGAGTCCATCCTCGAGTACGTCAAGAAGGAAAAATCGCACAAGCAGGTCGTCCTCGTCATCAACAAGTGCGATCTTGTTCCGAACTGGGTTACAGTAAGTCTGTTTTGCACTTGCTGCTGGACACATTCCTAAGATCATTCAGGCGCGATACATACAGCATCTCACTCCCCGATACCCCACCATCGCCTTCCACGCATCGCCCAACCACTCCTTCGGCAAGGGCTCCCTCATCCAGCTCCTCCGCCAGTTCTCCCAACTTCATTCCGACAAGAAACAGATCTCCGTCGGCTTCGTCGGCTACCCGAACGTCGGCAAGAGCAGCGTCATCAACACGCTCAAAAGCGGCAAGGTCTGCCGCGTCGCGCCCGTGCCCGGCGAGACGAAGGTCTGGCAGTACATCACGCTCACCCGGCGCATCTACCTCATTGACTGCCCGGGCGTCGTGCCCACCTCGGCGCACGACTCGCAGACGTCGACCGTGCTCAAGGGCGTCGTGCGCGTCGAGGCGCTCCCCACGCCCTCCGAGCACATCCCGGCGCTGATGGAGCGCGTCAAGCCCATCTACCTCTCGCGCACGTACGGCGTGCCCCTCCCGGACGAGAACGACCCCTCGAAGGGATGGGACCCGGAGGATCTGCTGGACAAGCTGGCGCGGATGAAGGGGCGGCTGTTGAAGCATGGCGAGCCTGACCTGGACTCTGTCGCGAAGATCCTGCTAAGCGATTGGGTACGTGGACGGATCCCCTTCTTCGTGCCGCCGCCCGAGCGGTCGGAGGAGCTCAACAAGGTTGAGGCGAAGGCGGCCAAAGTCAAAGCTGCCAAGGAGAGCAAGGGGAAGAGCAAGGCCGTCGAAGAGGACGAGCGCGTCGTCCCTGGCGTCAAGCAAAACCTCGGGTCCATCATGCAGAAGAACACCTTTGTTGCAGAGGATGTGCGGCCCCTCGAAGTCGAGGATGTCGCTGAGGTGGAGGACGAGGACGTCGAGGAGGAGGGAGATGACGAGGAATTGCCCTCCGATGAGGAGGTTGAGGAGGATGAGGAGTTAACCTGGGACGATGTTTGGACCGGCGTCAGCACCGAGCCTACGGCCTCTACGGAAGCTGCGCCCTCGGCGCTGCTTGAAGCCAAAGGTGCGTCTCTACCACTGATTTCGATTCTTATACTGATCTCGGTTCTTTAGACGATAACGAAGAAAAATCGCAGGAGAAGGGCGCCCGTATGAAGACCAATAAGGTACGCGATATCTTCTTTTCTTCTTTGACCTACCCTCACGATCTCCTCAGCGCAAGGCGACGAACTTTTACTCTGACGCGAACGTCAAGAACAAAAACAGGGCCAAGGCGGCGCACATGAAGGACCTGCCCAAGGGTAAGCGCCGGGAAGGCCAGAAGCCCAAGGCGAGGCGGTGAGAGACTGTACGAGGCGCAGCTTAGCACACGCCGGTCGCTATATACATATTGTCCTTTGTAGTTGTTCGCAACGGGCGCGCTGCGAGTCCCTGATCTGGACTGGAAAGCACATGAGGGAGCCCAGACTGTGTTCGAGGAATACGATGGAGGTCGGGCCCACGCAGGCCGCAGGTTGGCCGCCAGGGCTCCACTTTGCGCTGCCGGCGGCGGGCGGCTGGCGGGGGCGGGTCGGGATTCGGACTCTGATTGGCGGAAGGAAACAGGCGGGACCTCGGCCCACGTCACGTCGATATAAGGCGCGCAATCCGCTCCTCCGGACTCCATCATCCCCTGCTCTCAACCACCATGTCCATCAGCAAAATCCACGCCCGCCAGGCAAGTCTGCTCGTCGTTGCCTGCAATGGGCGCGCGCTAATCAGGTTACTAGATCTTTGACTCTCGCGGCAACCCGACCGTCGAGGTCGACCTCTGGACGCAGAAGGGTACGCGCACGTTCGCAATCGTACCATTTTCACCGCGACTGACAACCATCTGCAGGCCGCTTCCGCGCATCGGTCCCATCGGGCGCGTCCACCGGTGTCCACGAAGCCGTCGAGCTCCGCGATGGCGACAAGGCCAACTACGTCGGCAAGGGTAAGTCATTCCCCTCCCGATCGCCGATCGCGCGCTCACGGCGCGTCCCAAAGGTGTCCTCAAGGCCGTCGCGAACGTCAACGAGACCATCGCGCCCGAGCTCATCAAGGCCGGCATCTCCGTCACCTCCCAGAAGGAGATCGACGACTTCCTGATCAAGCTCGACGGCACCCCCAACAAGGGCAAGCTCGGCGCGAACGCCATCCTCGGTGTCTCCATCGCCGTCGCCGAGGCTGGCGCAGCGGAGAAGGGCGTCCCCCTCTACCAGCACTTCGCTGACATCGCGGGCGTCAAGCCCCCCTTCACCCTGCCGTGCCCGGCGTTCAACGTCATCAACGGTGGCTCGCACGCCGGCAACAAGCTCGCGTTCCAGGAGTTCATGCTCCTCCCGACGGGCGCCACCTCCTTCTCCGAGGCGATGAAGATCGGCACGGAGACCTACCACACGCTCAAGAAGGTCATCAGCGCCAAGTACGGTATCGATGGTACGCACCCTTGGCGATGGGCTTGGCTATCGTAACTGAACCGTCCTCTAGCCGTCAACGTTGGTGATGAGGGTGGCTTCGCCCCGAACGTCTCGGGCGCCGAGGAGTCGCTCGAGCTCCTCACCGAGGCCATCAAGAAGGCCGGCTACGAGGGCAAGATCAAGATCGCCCTCGATGTCGCCTCGTCCGAGTTCTACAAGGACGGCAAGTACGACCTCGACTTCAAGAACCCCAACTCCGATTCGAGCAAGTGGCTCTCGGGGAAGGAGCTCGCCGACCTCTACCTCAGCTACGTCGAGAAGTACCCCATCGTCTCCATCGAGGACCCCTTCGACCAGGACGACTGGGAGGCATGGACCCACTTCACCGCCAACTCTGGCATCCAGATTGTCGGCGACGACCTGACGGTCACCAACCCCCTACGCATCAAGACCGCCATTGAGAAGAAGGCCTGCAACGGTCTCTTGCTCAAGGTCAACCAGATCGGCACGATCTCCGAGTCTATCCAGGCGTAAGTCACGCACGTGCCGTCCTATACCTTCAAAAGCTCATTCTCCCCACAGTGCGCAGCTCTCGCAGTCCGACGGCTGGGGTGTCATGGTCTCTCACCGCTCCGGTGAGACCGAAAACACTATCATCGCCGACCTCGTCGTTGCCCTCGGCACCGGCCAGATCAAGACTGGTGCGCCCGCCCGCAGCGAGCGTGTCGCGAAGTACAACGCGCTCCTCCGTATCGAGGAGGAGCTCTCGGGCTCCGGCGCGAAGTTCGCTGCCGCCGACGGCCTCGCTGCAGGCCTGACCCCGCCCGCGCTCCTCAAGAAGTAAATGTACTAACGACGGACTTTGAAGTAGAAAAATAATACCTGTACTCATACGCACGCATAGATAGACGGTGACATCGGTTCACTGCGTAACGATGCTCATGACGCAAACTCGGAATCTTAAACGTGAAGTCTGAGGCCGACGATGACAAGTACGAATCCTATAGAAACTCTTTTCAAAGCACCGCTCCAGGGAATCAGTGCCACTGGTGGTCGCTGGGGATAAGTTCAACATGGCACGTGACCTATGCATGACTTCAACTCCCGCACCCTGTAATTTAAAACTACTACAAGACGGGCATCAGTATCTTGGAACACAGAGAAGATCGACAGTTATACATCATCAGGACAGCGGCTATACACACAGACAATATACATAAGGTATACATCGCTCTCTGCTTCCTCATCCCATCATCAACTACTACAAGGATGATCATGCCATCTCCAGAAGTCCTTGCGAGTGAGCGACCCATCGTACAGGCCCGAGCGTCCAAGCTGGTCCGCACTATCGATGTTAGCACGCAAGAAAAGGTTGGAAGAATCATGGTGAGGTCCAAGATGATTTGCGCTCATTTGTCTTCAGGCGTTGGTCGTGATTTTGGCGGCGCATGCGTTGCAGCTGCATGCAACCCCGTAAGGCGCCAGCGCTTGCTGGCGTTGCGCGTACGTCGCAGCTTTCAGGTCGATATATGTGACGAAGATCTCCTCGCCAGCCTTGATGTCGCGCAGCGCGTGCAACCGGGCGGAAAAGCTCAGTCGATCGAACGCATATGCCGCGTTGGTGATGCAGCTATAGTCCAGTTCAACTTTGCGAACTCTCCATATACAGCATGAACGACGCACCTGTGATTGAGCCGCGATATCAATTCGCACGTCACGGAGAACAGCCCTTCCAAGCCTTGCTCTCCTTGATAGTACAGACCGGAAGCGCCGATTCCATTCGTCCGCACGCGTCCCAATATTGGGCCGCTGCCGTCCCGCTCATGGCAGTTCTGCAGCTTCATGAACGCCTCCTGCCTCTCCGGGTCCATCCTGTTGAACGCCATCTCCAGCTTCTTCTCCCACTCCGCCATGCAGATTTGCAGCTGCTGCGCGTGGGTGAAGTGCGCGGGGAGTCCCTCGATAAACGGCATAGAGCGCGGGACGAGCAGCAGAGGGCGCTCGGCAAGGATGAGCTCGCCTGCCTTGATTGCGCGCGCTGCGAAGATGCCTAGTCCCTTTCCTGGGGAGGATCCGACGCGGTGGGCCACGGTCGATGGCCGCTCGATCGGTTTTGGGAAGCCAGGTTGGGTGAAGATCTGGCGCTTCGTCGCGCCGTCAACGATGGCCTCAGTCCATTGATCTCGGCGCTCGGCAGCGGTGTGTGCTTCGAAATGCGAGCGACGGATCGGTATGGTGGTCCAATGATTGACGCTTGGGTCACCGCTGAGAGCGCTATCGTCGTGTTCCTTCATACCCGACATGCTTATACCGGGCTTGTACCCTTGGGGTTTGTCTGTGCGTCGCGAATCAGTGCGAGGAAGTATTGAACCTGTGATATACACACCTGCTTCTTTGACTTCCTCATGAGACAAGTGGATGTATCTTCCATCTGTGTTCTTGCCTAGATATCTGCAGTTCAATTGCAAGTTGCAAGTGGCAGAGACCAATTGTACTGACCATTGTCGCTACTATTGCTCTGGAGTGACTCGGGTGTGCTGCTCGACTCTGGGCCTAGCGGGGTGCGTTTGGCCTTTGCGCTGTTGAGAAAGCCTCTCTTCATGGTGGGCGAATGGGACAAAGAGGACCGTGCGGATCTGGGCGCCAGCTGGGCTTAAATAGGCCGTTCTGAGCACGGGGCCACAACAAAGGCCCTTGAGCAGGCGCGCCGCAAATGCGCAGAGGTTCTCGAAGAGAAGAACGATGCGTGGTGGCCATGCAACGTAGCATCATGGATGTCAAAGAGCAAGTGAGTCGGTATGAAGGCTGAAAGGGGACATCTGGGAGAACTACGGAGACAACAAATGACGCCGATATGCCGGCAACGACGCGCAGATACAGCGGCATTGCGGTACAAGAGCGGGCTCTGAGCTGCCCCGGCCCCCGTAAGAGTCAGACACATACAGCTAGTATTCGGCCTGTGCAACAGTCATTGCGCAGCCGACATAGCAGAGAGAGTGAGAGACTAAGAGTCGACGCCTTGCGGATCGGAGACAGTCACAATGTCACTTCACGTGATCGTCATGTGATTACTGTTCGACTTGCTTAGCAGCGCAAATGGTTCATGGCTTCGTACAATTAACCTGCTACGGACTCAAGACCTAATAGAATCATTGACTCTTGCTAGTAGGCGTCTTGAGTTAAGCTGACTGAATTTTAGACGCAAAAACAAAGGAGCAATAGTCAAAAAGCTGCATCGGCCGGGAGTCGAACCCGAGGCTAGAGCATTGTATTGCCTCGTGGCAACCCAACGATGGGAAGCTCCAATGTTACCGTTACACCACTGATGCTTGATTATTGCTTTTAATGCCTTGTTTATACGGCTCATACGACAAAAGTTGACAACATTTGTCCGTCGACGTCAAATCGAAGTTGCTGTCTGGGATCTCATAGTTCAATGCGCAACGTTGTCTAGCTACATTCCCATTTAGTTGCCAATCATCATCATCGCACGACAGGTCTACTGTACATCGGACAAGACGCGCGCCGCCTCCGCATCCGTCTCGCGCACGATGGTATGCCTTCGCCAGTGATACCCGTCCCAGATGCCGTGCCCCAGCTTTTGCAGTCTATCAGGCTCCGTATATACCGGCGAATCCGCCTCTACGAGCGACAGGTCCTGGCCCTCTTCGTTGAACTCGTAGAAACGGGTTTGCAAGCGCGCGCGCGCTTGCACGAAGTTGGCCACGGGCGGACGGATGCGGTTGTAGAGGTTCATAGTTTCGTCAGAAAGTACCTCAAGCGGCCCTTCCTTCTGTGCATGCGCGAGTATCTTGGCAAGGTAATAGGCGTCCTGAAAGAAGTTAGCAGGAGGCATTGTACTAGCGGAAGTAGGCCTACCTCGATGGCTTGACCAGCGCCTGCGCCGAGATGCGGAGTCATCGCATGGCTCTGCAGCAGATCAGATTTCGCTCTCTGATTGCGAAGTCGAGGCTTACAGAGTCGCCCAATAGCATGACATCGTCGTGGGCCCAGATGTCAAAAGGTTTGATCGTGAGCACCGCCCAGTGCGAAGGGTTCGCCATGCACTGTAGGTTATGTGAACGTATATCGTCAGCATCGACGCTGAACATACCCCAAGCATCGCCATAACCTCAGGCTCCCAGCCCTCGTACGTCTTCAGAACATCCTGCGTAGTCGAGCTTCCAATGTAAGAACCAGAGTATGGCGAGTCCTCCTTGGAAAGGTCGCAGTAAAACCCGACGACGTTCACAAAGCGTCTGTTGCCTTGGGAGACGGGATATGTGACGATATGCTGAGGAGATGCGTCAGCTTAACGAAGTGAAGGCTAGGTCGAAGGCATACCTTGTTCTTGCCACAGTACTATCCCGAATTGTCAGCCGCATCACGCAAGCAACGAGCCAAGATCCTACCTGGTACGGCACCTTCGCCGTAGGGTGGTTCGGCCAAACCTCTTCCAGTTTCTCAAATGGGATGAGATCACGGTAGACGCAGCTGCCGCTGAAGACTGCATCGACGTAGTCCAGGTACTCGGGTTTGCCAAGCTTCTCGGCGACACGGGGCAAGTAAATGTGGCGGACGGCCGAGTAGACGCCATCGGCGCCGATGAGCAGGTCGCAGCGCGCGTCTTGGCCGCCCCGGAATTTGAGTGCGATCCTCTCCGTAGCATCATCCGTGTAGGAGTAGCTCTCCAGGCGGTGGGAGAGGTGAAAATGAATGTCCTTGGAGATATGCTTGAGGAAGATGTCTTGGACTTGCGCGCGGTGCAACGTGAGCATAGCACCTGCATCGACATCAGTGTATTGCAGAGAACAGCAGTGTCGCGTGACACTTACCATCGAGCATCTCGATATCGCGGAAAGTCTTGCCCTCTGGTTGGTCGCTCTTGCGGCACGTGAAGGCTGTATTGAATGAGCCCGAGGTATCGCGGATGATGGGAAAGTGACCTCACACATCTTCTCGTCTTCGGGGCGCAGGGCGGCGAAGTCCTCCTCCATGCCCATATCGCTCAGGAGCTCGAAGGTCCGCTGCCAGACGGTGATCCCAGCTCCGATCTGCGAGATCTGGGTCGCGGACTCGTAGACGTGGACATCGAAGTCAGACATCTTGCAGAAACGCTGCATGGCGAGGACGAGCGCCAGTCCACCGATGCCGCCACCTCTGCATGAGAGATGGTGATCAGCAGTGTATCGAGAAACAGAGAAGCAGACGAACATGATGGCGACTTGTACTTTGCGGGACTCGGGTGCGCCCATGGTGTGTGTCTTTAAAAGTGTATAAGGCAGACGAGTGTGTAGAGGAAGGGTGATTTGCTTCTGCGAGGTAGGTCGTCCTTATATACTCGAGCATGCGGAGGGTGTGCGGGTCTCATCCGACTTCGCACGAGCTGCACCTACCGGCCTTCCATGGCGAATTATAGGACTGCCTGTCCACGGCAAACAAAAGCAGGGTGACAGGTGCCGTCCCCGCCGGCTCCAGTGTAGTAGGTTTGAGGAGACATGTTCTCTAGACGTTGAATGATTGGTGAGTACAAGCGAGTGCCATTGGCGCCGATTACGCATGGATGACACAAGCAAACGCAGGCGCTAAAAACGGAGTCAAGTTTCTGGCTAGCGGCAATACTTGGCAGCGTATCGGACAGTGATCCCGAGGTAGAAGAGCGCACCATAACACTGCGAGCGCGATGTTTTCGCATTGCTTCTATCTGAAGCTGCTGGCGAGGCGTGCCGACCATTGGGTGTATGACGATAGTCATGTTACGCATTTGAGCGGGAGGCCGACGTCTGCGGGTAAATGGGAAGCATGCCTGATGGGTGAATGGGAGGACGGCACGCATCATTTTATGAACAGTGATTTACGGCCTCCAAGCGGCCTCTATCGAACGCCGCTCATCTTCGGATTCCCCTGAATCTACCCTCTACTTGGACGAGCGAAAGCCTCAGACGAGTGTCAATCCATGCACGAGAAACGCATAACTTTGAGAAGGACGTACCGTGGCAGAAGGCTGTTTGTCTCCCAGTCATGTTCAACTTGCCAGCCCGCGCCGCGCGGCACAACGTCGCCGTCAAGCCGTGTACGTCTGTCATGGGAAGACTTGCGAAAGAGGCCCGCTCCATCGTGAGGGAGCTGCGGACCCTAGCCGCACTACCGCAAGCTCGACTCGAGCCCGTGCCGTTGGATGCCCCGGCTTCGACGTGGGAAGAGGGAAGTAGGCTCGTCGTCGGGCCGGCCGCCTTGCGACCACCTGGAGCGCCGTGGAGGAGGATGAGAAATGGCATTGCGGTAGCTTAGCGCAATTCATCGACCTAAGGCATCGCTCAAGTTGAATGCAGTCGGAGGGAGTCGACGCAGACTCGCCTGTACTATGGAAATGTGAACGAAGTCGGCCTCAACCAGTCGCTTGAGGGTCACGCTTTCTTGATGTATATGATCCACAAGCGGTGTGGGAGAGCAACATATCTGGTCGTGTCTATTCGCGGTCGTGCTTGCGTATGACCGTGACTAGAAGGCGTTCGAGTGCCCGGATATTGTTAATGTTCACGTCCATTATCTATACCCAGTGACTCGAAGGATATAGGACGCGGAAGAAAGGATACAAGTTTAAGAGGTTACCACGGCATGAGAACATGAACGAAAGAGCCAGGTTCGCCGTGTTTGTGCACATTGATTTGTTTGGTCGCGTTCATTGTTTGCTTCCTGCCCTGACGCGCCTACACTAGTGTCTCGAACACGTACCGGCGTCCGTTCCCTGCTTCCCGCGTCCATGAGGTTATAGCACCATGAGCGCAGAGCCGACAATTGGATCCATTGTCGAAATCCCCGTCGGCCGCGGTGTCGTACGCTTCACGGGATCTACCTCTTTCTCCCCCGGCAAATGGGTCGGCGTCCAGCTCTACGAACAGAAGGGCAAGAACGATGGCTCCGTGCAGGGAACTCAGTACTTTACCTGCCCGCCGGGCTACGGTGTCTTTGTGCGGCCTAGTCAAGTTAAGGCGGTACTGGGCCAGGAGCCGAAGGAGAACGGACATGCAGTGCGTAGGTCATCTTGCATACGGCCCTTGCGCTCACTCATCGTAGCGTACGGTGCCTGCGGGAAGGCCGGGACTTGGTCACCAAAGAACGCCGAGCACATCGAGTTTATTGCGATCCAATTCCATGCACCGTTCCTCGGCGTCTACCAGTGGATCGCGCGCTGGAAGTCCTGCGAAGGTGTCACCGAAGCCCGCATCACCAGCGAAGACCTCCAGGCTGGGACCAGCATCTCCCACAAAGCGCGCATCCACGTCCCTGCAACCACGCAAGTCGCTTTCCCTCAAGCAGTCGCCGCCACAGGATGTTGTTCCGCGCGATTCCCCATTATCCCGCAAACCTCCCGCGTCTCCCGTTCTCCCCAGACATCAAACTTCGTCACCCCTTATATCGCAGCCGCCGCTACTCGCCACCACGCCACCGAGAACCCCTTCCCCACCTATACCAATCATACGGCCTAGCTCACGCTCGGGCTCCCCAATCACAAATGCTACAGTGCGTGTATCGCATTCCTCTCTAACCTCACTTCCTGACCGCTCTCCAGCCCCCCAGACCCCCACCAGACGATTCTGAGCTGCAAGAGCTCCGTGCGAAACTTCGCGTTCTGGAGGCCAAACGCGGCGACGACGCGCGCCATGTACGCGAGCTCGAAACCAGACTCGCAGAGGCCGAATCATTTGTTGCTCTGCGGCCGAAATTGCAAGCCAAGCTCAGCCAGCTGCAGACGGAACTTATTGAAACACGACGCGAGCTTGCGGATGCGCAGCAGTTATCACAGCTCAACGAAGGGCGAAATGCTGACAATCAAGAGCAGCTTGAAATGGCGATGTTGGATAAAGAGATGGCTGAGGAACGAGCCGAGTTGGCGGAGACTGAGCTAGAGGAGTTACGGGAGAAGCTAGCCGCGGTTGAGGTCGAGTTGACCGTCCGAAGAGAAGGTATGTGTTCAAGCATATCTGTCAGCATGTCCCCCAACAAGTGTACAGAGTCGGGCGAACCCATTGATACTGAGTCTGGCAAGGATACTCTCGCGTACATACAGTTAGAGAAGCAGAACGAGCGACTGAAGGAGGCGTTGATTCGGTATGTGTCTACCTCATCGAGTGATTCCGCCTCTCATACCCTGTAGCTTGCGCGACATGTCGCAAGAGACTGATCAGGAACAGCGCAGAAGGCTTGCTGACCTAGAGAAGGATCTATCTGGCTTTGACGAGCTACAAAGTACGTTGCTTCACATTTTTATCTTGCTCCGTTGGACTTACGACACCCGCAGCTTCATACGAGACAACTCTCATCCAGCTCACCAATGCAGAGATACAAGTAGAGGACCTGAAGATGCAGCTCGACGATGCACTTGGGGCTGAGGAAATGCTTGTCAAGCTGACGGAGAGGAATCTCGAGCTCGGCGAGGTCTGTAAAATGCATGGTTCATTCATACTCCAGTCTCACCAGCGGCCCAGAAAATCGAGGACATGCGAATCACCATCGAAGACCTCGAGGCTCTCAAGGAGCTCAATGACGAGCTTGAGGAGAATCACGTCGAGACGGAGAAGGCGTTGAATGAGGATCTCGGTGAGCGATTACTTATTGCTGCGATGCAATTGTATCTCACGTTGGCACAGAGAGACGCGATATGGAGATCCAAGAGCTCAAGCGCGACGTCGAGAGGTTCGAGGACGCTTGCCAGGACTTGGAAGGTACGATATCGCAGTTCCGGGACCTTGTTATGACCCTGCAATCGTGCGTTCTTCGTATCCCGATCATTCACTGCTTTCTGACGAGAGCTGTTCAGCGAGTTGGATGCACTCCGGGCACAGACACAAACGGCCCAGGACGAGTCCGCGAATGCCGCCTCGCAGACGGCCGCCGTCATGTCGCTCAACCTCAAGCTCCAATCTTCGGCGTCGAAGAACCAGGCCAAGCACATCGAGCTGGAGATCAAGCGCCTCGAAGCGCGCGAATCGAAAGAACTTTTGGAGATTGTTCAGGTGAGTAATAACCCTCTTTCGGTCGTCGGAATCTCATGCTTCTTCCTTGGTCAGCCCTTCTTGCCCCAGTTATACGTCGAGCAGGACAGCTTGGCGACCAGTTGCTACCTGTTCTTCCTCCGGCTCGCCTACAAGGCCGATCTCGTCAGTTCCGCCATCGCTCAGTCTCACGGTCTGCCGGAAGCGCTCAACGGAACGGTCTCGGACGTCTTGGTCGGCGTATGCGAGGTACGCTGAGTGGAAGCTGCGTGTGCTTACAATGCCGGAGCTGATCATCTGCATTGTTATAGATGCGTGGCCGCCTGTCCGCTCTGTCTACTCTTTGCAGGCGCTTTGCTGCAATCATGCGGCGGTGTGACGTTGATACCTTCCTCAACATCGGCAGGATATTCCCTGATATTGCGCCGATGGAGAAGCGGCTCGATATGCATGTTGACCTTCTCCGTCGTGATGAGTTCAGGGTGCGGGAATGTGTCAGCGATATTCTCAAGTCAGTAATATCGATGCTTCTCTCTCGGGTGTTTTCTGAAGCTCTTCTAGGATGCAGGCGCAGTTCGACCATCTTGCGGAGACCTACTTCGAAGGCTTTTCGCATGATTTGGGCGAGCGCGAGCTGGGCTATGTGTCCATGTTTGACCACGACCTCGATATGTTCACTGGCTCCATGGGTCTAATCAAGACTACGGTGGATGTAATCTTGAAGGACGACGGTATGTTTGCTCCCTGATGGAGTATATGTAGCTGACCTTGACAACAGAGATCGTCTTCGACATGGGTGGCTATGACATCGACGCCGAGTTTTTCACGCCGATGCAGAAGCTGCTGGACCAGATCAAGCCTGCGAAGACCACGGCAAGGTACCGTCACTGGACAGTCACTCGTATTCAGCCATTTTGACACGACTTCAAGGAAACTGGTCAAGCGCTTCGAAGACCTGACACAGGAGTCGAATGCCGTCAAGTCTGCGTTCGAGCCACGCTTGAAGGCTCTCAGCAATGCCGTCCCGGAGCTCGTTAACTTTGGTTTCGGGGTACGTGTCTCCGGTGGTCATCTTCATGTCAGCAGAATACTAATGTCCATCCAGTTGGCTCAACAGGTCATGCCTCATCTGAAGGATGCGCAGGACGGCAAATCGTCCTTCCAGCTCACTACGATTATGTCCTTCGTAAAGCAGTCTGCGGCCTCTACAGTTGCGCAGGGTCTGAAGCCGGGAGCGTCGGTCTGGGACGCTGTCGCAGAACCGATCACTCAACTTGTCCAAGAGTCTTCGAGTCTGCTATCCGAGGTCTCCGAACCCAGCATTGTCACGAAGAGTGAGTACATGTCCGCTGCAAGTGCTTTTGTCTAATGAATAACCGTACCAGTCACTGGCATCGCTCCATGGATCACCCGCGTTGAACAGATCAAGGCGAGCCTCGCTGTCAACGTCGAGGCGGACCGCAAGCTCGCCCAAGTCTCGGACGAGATGCAGGGCCTTGTGCGCAACATCAAGGCGAAGGACCAGCACATCCAGGAGACCAATGTGAAAATTGAGCTCATGGAACGCCGGATGGAGGCGGCAAAGCGCCAAGCTGACATGGTCGTCGAGCTCGAGGCGGAGCTGGCGAAGGCGCGCAAGGAGAAGCAGGCCTACGACGAAGCTATGGAGCAGCTCCAGACGGACTTGGACGCTCTTGAGCAGGATAATGCTAAGTTGAAAGCCCAGACGGCGGCTGGCGAGAGGCAAGGTGTGTTCGGGCCTCTTACCCTGCCTTGATCAGTGTTGACATCTTCACAGCCGCAGGTCCCCAGCAGCCCGAGATGGAGAGCGTTCCTGTCGAGGGCAGCCTCGAGACGTCTTATCTATTGGAGCAGGTTAGTCCTTGTGGCCTTGGTATTTGCTAGTCGCTGATCATGTCTACTAGGTCGACGCTCTTCGTGGAACCGTCCGCTTTTTACGAACCGAGAACTCATTCCTCAAGGGCCAGGACCTGCTTCGGGAGATCGAGGCGCTGCCACGACTCGAGTCCATCAGTCGCATGCCGACACCGGCTTTGGACCCTTCTGCATCATCGGACGAGGACTCGGACGACGACTACCTTCGTACGCCGCCAACGCTCCGGTCGCTTACCTCGGAGACGAAGTTGCTGTATCACGACGTGATCAAGTTCTCATCTTCGCCACGCGTCGTCGACCTGTCGAAGCTGAATGAGCGGCGCGCTCAGGCGAAGAGTGGGCGTGTGTGGCTGCCGAGGAAGGAGACACCGGCGTACCACCTGATGGAGCGCAAGCGGGAGGCCGAGGCATTGAGTCGGAGGGTGCGGGGACTTCTGGAGCGAGCCAGCGCGCTATGAGCTATGTTATGCTTTCCTGTTCCTGTTGTCAGGCATACCAGTGCGTATCGCCTTGCTCAGTGTCTATTCCACTGCTAAGAGGTCTTTAGCTTCTTTTTTCAGTATACCACTCCTAATGCCGGCCAGTCACTCCTTTGTCGTCCAAGTATCGCGATGTCTTATGTATCATTATTATGCATGGGATGCCTTGGAATATGCCAACGCTCACTAGAACTTCATATCACAGATGCTCGTGCGCTGTAGTATGTGGCGAGGAACAAAAGAAAGTCGGCATCGCCACAAATGCAAGGTATTGTCCTTGTGCGCGGTCCGATCTTACCGACTGCACAATACGAACGTACCGCGACGATTGTTCCCTTCCGCCTCCGTCGGCTAGAAGACAAACGATGACGGCCACTATCTTCCAACGCCATATAATCAATTCCAGTTGCCTCAAACAATTTGCGGTATTGTCAGAAGGCGACAGACAACAATAGGCGTCGCCTATTGTCTCTCAATCTTGACGTCCTTTTAAGCGGGCAAGTGGCATGCAGCATACGGCAGAAACGACGTTCCCTACGCCCCCACGACATCTCAAGCTCGACGCTACTCACGATTTCTGTCCACGACGTTAAGGACGCCTCTTTACGCCTCGCTGATCTCATCTACACTCACGATCTTGACGATCCACGACAAGGAAGATGTCCGACCAACAAGGTGCGTTGATTGCATCCACCGCGGCCTCAAAATATTGACGGTTTTTCCACGCTCTGCAGTTCTTTCGTCTGACGTGACTGCCCCGCCGGCTGGACCGGCTGTGGGAATCATTACGCCTCCCTCTGCATCCGTTCGTGAGGGTAGGCAACATGACGGTCGAAGGCGCGGTCGACGTAGCCCCGTCAGGCGCTTCTTCTCTGGCCTCGTTCACGGCATTGCGCGGCTGTTGAACAGCGAAAGTAGCGTCGAATTCTCGACCCCGCCTCCAGCATACTCAGCGGGCCCTCACCCCGTCCTCGAGGACTCTCACTTCAACGACCCCGTACTCGCCGAACTGCAGCATCACAGTGCGGTGTTGGAGCACGAACTGCAGCATCACAGCACGATGTTGGAGCAGATAGCTGACCTTTTGTCCCGGAGGTCGAGCGCAGACGCGCACGCCGACAACGTTCAGGTCTCGTCTGAGGTTACGCACGTACGTCAGCCTTCTCCGGGCGACAATTCTCCTCATGAGGGCACGTCCGTCGGCCGCACTTCACAATCCGCAAATGACAGTCAGAGTCACAGCAATCTCAACACTGGGCATATGACGGAGGCCCTTACCACCACCGGTATCCCCTCCGCCAGTGCCCCTATCGACAACTCCCGGGCCACCCGTCAACCTCTTCCTCCCTCATCTGAAGCGACCACTTCCCATACAGCTGCAGCCGGCCCGGATTCTGCCTCTCGTTCGACCGTACCTATGCCTGCTCGCGCCCAGACCCCGTCGGAGGGGACACCGATGTCCCAATTGCCCATCCTTCGCAGCCGCTCCCCCATGCCAGGTGATGCATCCCTTCAACAGCTGCACAACCTCCTCAACATCGGGCAGGGACAAGCATCGCGCCAGGTCGAACATCCGCGGAACGATCAACCGGCGCATGATGTCAGGTCACCCTCGCTAAGGAACGATATGCCTCTTGTTCCTGTGGACCATAACCTGCCTTCTTCAGTGTCGCACCCTGCAAGTCAGTCCTCCCCCGACCATTCAACCATAATCGGGGAAACGCAACGTGGTCGTGCACCTGGTGAAGCCGGCAGGTTCGTGGAAGGGCCCGCGACGGTGACGTCGCCTTCTACAGACGAGGCTGAGCATACTTTCATGCGCGTCCGCCATTTCCTCGACGATAATGGTCCTTATCCAGGTCGGACGCTGACAGTCGATGTTCGAGCCAAGTCACAGATTGGCCGTCACCGGGGTTACCTGCCTTTTGACGAGGGGTTGGCCGAACTTGCCCAAATATGCGTACAGCACGCCCCCGGGTGGACGCGGTTGCGCCTCGATTTACGCGCGTGCATAGTGAAAGGCGGCTACCGCGGTCGGAGAGACGCGCTCCTGTGTGTCTTGGAGCATGTCAAGCAACACCTGCACCATTTTCTTTCGGTCAGCTTGCGTGGCTTGGAGGAAATGTGCATGCTTCATATCAACGATCCCGCGACGTCAACTTTCCCGATCTACTTTTCCAACCTGCAGCACCTTAGTCTGAAAGGACGCTTCCAGCTTTGGCGTCTGTTCGTCTTTCCTCTAGGCTGCATACGTCAACTGGACATGCTTTTCCCCGTCCATGAAGCAGATGTGGAAAGGATCCTGTCTCAGTGTGGTAGCTTAGAAGTTCTAGTGGTGCGCGACATCCTGACGGATTCACACAAGGCCATCGGCGCTTCGCGGATGGAGAACGTTCCCCGTTATCCGTCCATCATGCATATCACCGCGACGGACGTCGACGTCCCTTTCAGGTTCCTGGCCTGTATTCCTAGGACCGTCAAGGTTCGTTTCGGCGTCAAGGTCAAGGCATACACCGAGGTCGAGGCCTTGTTCAAGGATAGGGACGCCTGGTCGTTCTACACGTTTTCTCAGTAGATGGATTTTGCGTATATAGATGAAGCGAGCAGAAGCATGACAACTAGTACATTTGAACGTGAACGCGCGTGAACACCCGCACCGTTGTGATTCTTGATACTTGCCTATATACGCCACACCCTGCAGGTCTCCCTCTCGTATGCATCCTCCGCATCCTGCCACTCAGTGAAGAGTCCAATGACAGGCGATAGGAAAGGCAATAGCTCTTGAGGTTCCTCCTCCGTCCGCCACCAAGGTAGAACAGTACGATAGTCGTAACGAAGTATCTTCAATTGCTGCAGACTCTGGTTTTGGAGTAGAGCAGCGATGTTGTCCTTCTGCCCATCCACAGGACAATGAATGGTCAACATGATCAGGTGTGCGATGGACCGTGTCAGCATACTAACAATGGCATCCTTCTGCACCTTCGTTGCGGAGAGGTCCAGCCGGACAAGAGCAGGAACAACGAGAGATGAATATATGGGAGTCAAATCGTCAGCTCCGGCCAGCACCAGCTGCTGTAGGCACGGTAGATGAAGCGTCGGTGAAGACTGCAGTGGAATCTCGTAGTAACGCCGGTGAAGAATGCCAGCTTGTACGACCAGGACAAGTGGGCAGTGCCGAAGAAGTAATAAAAGATCATGCTGCGCGACATCTCCCATACCGATATGGGTGAGATTGCCGAGAAGAGGATTGCTGAGGTCGACATGGATTAATGGTCTATCGGGCCATTCGACCACACGGAGCGAGGGTTCGGAGTGGAAGTATTTCCACAAGAGAGCGATGGGACCGTCGGGGGCGGGTCGACGGGCTTCCTCTGTGACTAGGGACGCTCGCGCTAAACACGAGAAGGCGCCACGCGGGAGGGCGAGCAGAGGGTCGAGGATGTCCCTCACTTCCATGACATGCAAGGATATCTCCTCCCACCTCTTCGCGTGGTCTGCGACGATGCACAACAGGTGCTTGACGCGTTTGGCTATGAGGTCGTAGTTGCTTGGGAGGAAAATGTAGTCATGGATGCGCAAGGAAAGAGGCAAGCTTTCCGAATGGCGGAGGCAGAGTTTCAGAGCGACGAAGTCGAGTGGAGACGGGGCGCCAACATCGAAGACGGTCCAAAGCCTAGGAAATCCTCGCGTGACAGTAAACCAGCGCGAGCAGACGCGACCGAGGAGGACTGCTGACCGACTGTATAGATTGAAGTGGCTCCAGTTCACGTCCACTTTGTGCATATGTTCGTCCCGAGGATATCCAGCCACGGGGTTCGGATCGCCGCACATGAGGAAGATGCAGCAAAGCAGCTCGTTGGGCAGGCGTTGAATGAAGCTCTTGTGCCGGTGCGACGCTGGAGGTCCAATGGTGAGTAGCAAGAAGATGAACATACGAAGCTACTCACGCGTCGTAAAATCAAGGTCGCGAGCGTAGGGTGAAGGATGGCCGTCATCCATGCGCTCTGAGATTTGTTAGCTTTGCAGGTAAGGAACGACGATGAGATCTCACTGACCTGAAGTAGTCGAGCGAACGGTTGACTTGAGGGTCTGGCGCTCAGATAGGGCTTTGAATATGTGTTTGTGGTATGCTCGGCGATCTGTACAGCCTGGTGAGTGTGACGTTCGGGAAACGACTTTCGAAGAGCATACCGGCGGCGTCCATGATCTGCCCTCCGCTCCTCACCACGGCCTGGATTGGTAACGCGGAATGAAGTATGCTAGACATCGCTGTAAAGAACTGGTCACTTCTCAGACTTGACGTTTACGGGCGACGTCGGGGAGGGACGCACCGAGGGAGAGCTGTTATGCCAGAGGATGATGGGCGAGAGGAGCGAGTCTTGACAACTTGCCGGCTTACCGTGCCAGTATATAACACGTTGGGTGAGATGCGCATTCATCCATACGGGGAAATTTTGGCCGAGAGAGGAAGTGAAGCTCATACGCGGATACGAAAGGAGAACAAAGGGAGGGCCGCCGGGGATATCCGGCGCCGCCAACCGGACCTGGGATCACATGATGTCAACCGTGTTTTCCGCCGCGGCTTGTCCCCTACTATCATCGTCAAGCTTGTTGCTTCTGTTTCTTTGGTTCATCGAATGATCCGGCTGCATGAGCCACTATCTAGAGTCAAATTGAGCTCCATCTCGTTTTTGAAGCTCACCGTCACGGTGCCAGTGTCGCTGCTGCTGCACGCACGACCCAGCTAATGTTCAGTCCTGCTGCCTGACTAGGACTGTCGAGAAGGTGCAGTCGACGACGTCGTCCATATGCGTCTCTCTTGGGAGAGTACACCTCAAGCAGGTGCTATGATGATCTCCAGACGACTGCAGTGAAGGACAACTTCTGCGCCGTCTTCTACTTGTCTTCGACATCGTTCAATCTCCACTTACCGTCCATCCCACTCGCCGCCGCCATAGTCTTCTCTCGAGCGACTGAAATTCATGTACGCGCGCGTTCAACTTGGCATATGTATGATCATACCTCTGGGTTGGACCTCGCGCTCGCTCGGCCGCCCTGTCAAGGGACACCCGTGCTTATAAAGTAAGCACCGGCGTTTGTGTAGTGAATGGCGCGCTGATCAAATTTTATAGAGCAACATCCTTTTCAGTTGAGCCTGTTGGGCCCTCAAACTTGCTCTTCAGCGTGGGAAACGGCGAGGCATGTCGCTGTCATCCAACATGTCCTTCCGCTGTCACCGACGCGTCGTCGCGTCAATTAGAGTGGCGGGACGCGTTGAAGAGGCGGAGGCTGGGATTTCCTTCTTTTCCTCCTCCCATCATCTAACCTCCTTCGCCATCTGGGCGGGATCCCAGTTCGCCGCACAGAGCTAGCATCTGTGTTCTATACCAGTGCCCAACTCCTTATTCCCTCATTACTATTTCCCGAGCCATGCTCGACAAATTAACCCTCGTGCTGCACGCCCTCAGCCTGCAGCAGGGACTCTACAAGCCCTCGCCGGTCCCTACGACCAACGCCCAACAGCCTGCGCTGAATTACGTTGCCGTGCCGGACCAGCCTTTCCAAAAGGACCCCGCGGACATTGGCGTCGGCTCAATTGCGACGCCGCACGCCCTTGATACCCAGCACGATGCATGCTACGTCGAGCCGTATCCCGTTGAAGCCCCCGCCCTAGACGCATTCCCTCCTTTTGACCCCGTCAAGGCGAACATCTTTCGGTACCGCCAACAGCAATCGGTGAACCTAGGATCCTGGTGCGCAATATACCCTATCATTCCGCTCAGATATGCTGACCCCACCATTCCAGGTTCGTTCACGAGCAATGGATGACGCCCTCTCTTTTCACCTGCGCGAACGGTACGCAGCTGTCCGAACTTGACATCGCCCAGGGATGGAATTCCACGGACAATGCCCGCGCACTGCTCGAGCGGCACTGGGACACGTTTATCACTGCGACCGACTTCCAGTATCTTGCGAGCATCGGTATCAACACGGTCCGCCTGCCAATAGGATACTGGTCGCTGGGTCCCGCGTTCACGTCTGGAACGCCTTTCCAGTCAGTGTCAGATGTGTACGCAAATTCCTGGCAACGAGTGGTGCGCGCTATCAACTTGGCGGGCGAGGCTGGATTGGGCGTCCTGGTCGACATGCACGGCGCTGTCGGTAGCCAAAATGGTCAAGCCCATTCCGGCGTTAGCGACGGGCAGACGCAACTGTTCGGCGACGAGGGTAACAAGGCGCGCACGATCGAGGCGCTGTCCTTCCTTGTGCAACAGCTTTCCAGCGTCACGAACGTTGTCGGCGTCCAACTACTCAATGAGCCTCAGAACGTGCCCGAGCTGCCAGCATTCTGTGAGTTGAATTACGTTGGCGATTTATTGATGACTAACTCACATTCTCCCAGACGACCGCGCCATCCAGACTCTCCGTCAGATTTCGCCTACAATCCCGCTCTATATTCACGACGGTTTCAACCTCGAACAATTTAGCGACTATGTCTCTAAGAGGGTCGACTTCGTCGTGCAGGACAACCATTCGTACTTCGTCTTCACCTCCGAAGATGCGACGGAGTCTGCCTCCGACCATACGAATGACGTCCAGACCGGCGTGGCCGAGCGCTTCGTACAGGCCTCCACGCAGGAGCGGAGAAATCTCAGTGAGTATCATTCTCAAAACTTCGTGCATCCTTATTAAACTAATTCACAGTCATCGGCGAGTGGTCTTGCGCGTTGACCCCAGACAGCCTGTCGGGCGAGCAAGACGCGGACGCAGCCAGACGTGACTTCTGCACTCATCAAATGGACGTCTACACGAACAGCACTGCAGGCTGGGCCTTCTGGGGTATGTCCAATGAGCTTTGTAAAGTATCCTGCTGACATCTATCGCCTCAGCCTACCGTACGGAAGATTGTGACTCGAACCCGGGCTGGTGCTTTAGGGACGCAGTTGGCCGCAGTCTGCCGTCTTCATTCTTCTCCTATGGGCAACCGGGAGTCGTGGGCCTGGACCAAGCGAACCCCTACGCCGACGCGCAGCGTGGATCCCACTTTGCGACGACCGTGGGCTCGATGGTCGCGCCGCCGATGAGCGATATCTTGGGAAAGCTGCCACTGGCGGCGCGCGAAGTGCACACGGCCCATGTTGCTCGACGGTTCGATCCGTCCCTCAAGACCTACGTCGACCTCGCTCGAATGACGCAGTCTTTCGGCGGAAACTCAAGACATCGTTTCGAGGCAATCCATCTGCGTCGGAGCGAGAGATTGGGCCAGTCCGGGACGCACGCCAATCGCGATCTTCTGCAGGCGGCTACAGGTCAGCCTTCCGACGAGCAGGCATCGTTCGCAAGAGGCTACGGGGATGGGTATCTTACGGCGAAGGCGTTCGCATTGGAGGGCGGTTCGCGTCTGGGATTCAAGGGGCAGTACGTTATGGATAGCATGGCGAACCTGGTAGCTGGAGGCACGCAACTCGGTACGGGCGTGACACCTCCAGACGGTGCCGCGGGCGGCATCGTGGCGCCAGGGATGGAGGAGCGCTACCGTGACGGGTTTTATACCGGGCTGCAGGACGGCGAAGCCGCGATAAAGGCGGTCATGGCGACTTTGTAGGCGCGGGCGCTGACGGACGGGTTTCGGGACATGGAACTATTCAACATTGTATTATACTATCACTTTCTCAGGGGGAATACAAGGAGCACATAAGGAGGACGTGTGGGTGCGAAAACATGGACGCACTGAGTCTGACAGTGAAGGCGAACACGGGCTTCAGCGGTATTTGTGGCGTGATCAATCGATCAGATTCAGAAAACAAGGCGCCTGTCTCTGAACGTTGTTCCCTACCCTTCCAATACTCCATTCCTTTCTTCTCCACTCCTCTCATCACGAACTAGGATGTCGTCGTACAAGCTCTTCTGCATGGGTAACCCCCTGCTCGACATGCAGGTCCGCGGCGGCGAGAAGCTGCTCGAGAAGTACGACCTCAAGTCGAACGACGCCATCCTTGCGGAGGACAAGCACATGCCTCTGTACATTTGACTTAGCTATCCGTATCTTACCTAGGTGCTCATGCTATATTCCACAGGTACGATGAGATTGTGAAGGATCACGAGATCACCTACGTCGCCGGCGGTGCGGCGCAGAACGCTGCCCGCGGGGCTGCTGTGCGTCTTACGTTCTTTTCCGGAAGTCCCATCGTCTGACACGAGAGCGACAGTACTGCTTGCCCCCGAAGTCCGTGGTGTACACCGGCTGCGTTGGCGACGACGATCTCGCGGAGCAGCTGAAGTCGGCGAACAAGCGCGAGGGCCTCGACGAGGCCTACCTCGTCAAGAAGGGCGAGAAGACGGGCGCGTGCGCGGTTATCATCACAGGACATGACCGGTGCGTCTTGCTCTTGTTCGCACTGGGAAGCAGTACCTTACAACCATCCTAGCTCGCTCGTTACCACCCTGCGCGCGGCAGAGAAGTTCGAGCAGGCGCATCTGTCCTCGGACGCGGTCGCGCCGCTCGTGGATGCCGCGCAGTTCTACTACATGGAGGGCTACTTCGTGACCCACGGCCTCGCCTCCGCGCTCGAGCTCGCGGGCAAGTCGGCGGCCAAGTCCAAGTGCTTCGTCCTCAACTTCTCCGCGCCGTTCATCCCGCAGTTCTTCGGCGCAGGTGAGCGCATAGCAGCTGTCGTACGTACCGGGAGGTGCTGACGTGCGCAATAGCGATCCAGCAGATCCTGCCGTACGTTGACATTGTGATCGCGAACGAGGCGGAGGCGGAGGCGTGGGCCTCCGCAAGCGGGCACCCCGCACCGACCGACTTGCCCGCCGTCGCGAAGTCGCTCGCGATGCAGCCCAAGACGAACCCGGCCCGTCCCCGTGTCGTGCGTATATCTGATCCTGCCGTGGATGGGTGCATGCGGTATTGAACAATCTCACAGGTCATCTTCACGCACGGCGCCGAGGAGACAGTGCTCGTGAACAGCGCGGAACCCGAGCGCGTGCACACCTTCAAGGTCCAGAAGCTCGCGGACGCCGAGATTGTGGACACGAACGGTGCCGGTGACGCGTTCGCGGGTGGCTTTCTGGGCGGGCTCGTGGCGGGCCGCGAGCTCAACGACTGTGTTGAGGCGGGCCACAAGCTTGCAGGCATCAGCATCCAGCAGGTGAATTGGTTATCCCATGCATGCTATGCGACACGCGCTAATCACTGTCGTTGCAGATTGGCCCGCAGTTCAAGTGGCCGAAGGTCGACATCCTCTAAACGTCGCCGTCGGACGAAATGAACTCGATGATGTGACATGATATCAACGTGCTTTCAACAGCGTTTGCATCTGTATTCTGATCTGCAACTTGCTCTCTACAGCCTGTATCCAGTAGTCCTACTATCAATGTGCTAGCCCTGGCTTAGTATCATCAAATTTCGCATGAAATACCATGTACTAGAAAGGTGCTCAGTGATGCCGTGACTTCTGAGAAGAGAGGATGACATACTATGTAGGGGCGGAAGGACTGGACGTGGCATGCCTGAACTCGCGTACATTCTGCCTGCTTCCCATTTTAGAGCATCCGATTCATTGGACGAAGCGTACGTGACTCTTTTGACGGGCGTTAGCACCTTCTCTCGGCCTTCAACGGGAAGGAAACGGATGCGCGAGAGCACGTTCAACTGTAAGCCCTGGCGAAACATGCGAGCAACGCGTAATGCTTGCTGTGCCGAAGCCGCGGTAGCCAGCACATTCGTGCGAGCACTGGGCACCCGCGGCAGTGCTTTGGCGAAGGCTTCGGAACGGCTGGACCACGGGCTGTCTCCTCGCTTCTCCAAAAAGGGATCGAGAACTTTGCATACTATGAAACCGACCCCCGGAGGATATGCAAGATGTTTGCGCAGTGATTGCTCGAGGACGAGCAGTGAGGGTATTATGGCAGCAGATTCGATGGCGTCAAGTTCTTCCAGGAAATCGTCGTAATGGGCAAGGATGTGGGGGATGTATTTGTTGGGATCGTCGTTCGAGATGATGAGTCTGGTGATGGCGACGAAGAATGAAGTGAGGTTCATGGCAGCACGATAGGCGTGAGCGATGTGGAGTTGTACCAGACGGGTGGCCTCCTTCAGATCATGGACAAGGGCTGGTTTGGGTTTGGTATGCCTGGTAAGTCGCCAGATTGTTGAAAGATCGTCGACGAGAGATTCGGTGCTGTGTCGCATGTGGGCAATCGCGTTCAGAAGTGGGAACAACTGAAGCTGCGTGAGACTCGCCGGTGAGCCTGAGCCAGCGCATGGATAAGCATGCGTACCTCAACATCTCCTTTACTCTCCATGACATGCGATACTACTCAGCTCTGCTGCAGGATTCGCTTATTGACGTCGACAAACTGGAGGACCCGATCGAGATGAACGTTCTGGCTAAGGGGCTGCGTGAGACATTGTGTGCGCCTCCGCGGACACCGAGATCCTAGACACGAACGGGGCCGGCGACTCCTGGACGCACTCTTGGCGGGTCGCGAGCTCAACGACTGTGTTGAGGTGAGTCACAAGCCCGCGGGCATCAGCAATCATCAGGTGAGTCGAATATTGCTCTGCAACTCGCTCTTTACAGTATGTATACAGTGGTCCTGCTTACTTGCAATATACCACATCACTCGTTCTTGGACAACGCACGCTGGCCTGCAGCGAATTTATCGTCAGATCCCACACGTAACTCCGTGTACTGCAGTTGCACTTAGTCGTGTCCCGAGTGGCGGAAACCAAAGGAAACGCACTGCGTTGAGGTGGAAGCGCTGGAGCAGCCACGCCACAAACTATCGGTGCGCGGTAGATCGCTCTCTGCAGGGCCCTCGTAGTCCCACACAGTGAACATGACTTTATTCACGTGCATCCGCACTGCCTGCCTCTCAACAGAAGGAAGTTGACGTACGCGGGAGAACACATACATCTGCAACCTCTGGCGGAATGCATGAGCACCAATCATCGCTTGCTCGGCTGTCTCGGTGTTTGCCTGCACCTTCGTGCGAGAACTGGAGACTCGTGGCAATGCTTTGGTCAAAGCTTCCGAGCGCCAGGAAAACATGGGCAAGCCTTTCTTTTCCAGGAAGGGGTCCACCATCCTGCATACGATGAACCCCATGCCAGGAGGGTACGCAAGGTGCTTGCGCAATGATTTTTCGAGAACGAGCAGGGAAGTTAAAAGGGGATCCGTGTCAAGGGCGTCTATTCCTGGAGGAAATCGTCATAGTGAGCCAGAATATGAGGTATATGTGCGTCGGGATCGTCGTTTGAGTCAATGAGCCTAGAGATGGCAACGAAAAATGAGGCGAGATCCGTTGTGGCGCGGTGGATGCGAGAGATGTGTAGTTGCACCAACCGCGCGGCGCCTTCCATATCATCAACGAGGGTTGGTTTGGGTGCGATACGCATACACAGTCGCCAAATCACTGAGAGATCTTCAACGAGAGATGTCGAGCAGGCTTCCATTTCGGCGATTGGGTTCAGAAGTGGGAGCAATAACTGTGGACCGTAAATGATTTGAGATCATACTTATCGCGGGCTTACTTGCGCACCTCAACATCCCCTTCATGCTCCATGATATATGTGTCGTTGTTTTATCGAGGACTCTTCGGTCTGACAGCTGACCGAAGTCGACGTTGAGGTTGCGATGTAGGCAAGATGGAGGTCCGAGCTGAGTTGGTCGGAGCCGCCGCGTGCGCAGGGAGGTATGTAAGTCGCCAGATTGTTGAAAGATGGTCGATGAGAGATTTGGTGCTGTGTCGCATGTGTGCAATCGGGTTCAAAAGTGGTAGCAACTCTACGTGACGCTCGCCGGTGAGCTTGAGCTAGAGCATGGGTAAGCATGCAATGTCTCCTTTACTCTCCATGACGTGCGATACTACTCTGTTGCCTTAGAATTCGTTTATTGACGTCGACAAACTGGAGGACCCTATCGAGATAAACGTTCTGGCTGAGGGGCTGAGTGAGACTCAGACAGAGTCTGGCGTCCACGATCCGCGCGGCGGCGCGAGCGACGCGTCGCCTCAGCACGTGACATTCCCACAATCACGAAGTTGAATTTATCGAACTTCTTGTGTGTCCTCTTCATGCATCAGAATTAGAAAGCAGAATTCTTTCCTCCTCATCGACCGTGTAAGGAAACATTTACGCAGAGGGAAAACTATTTCGTTTTTGTCAACATTTAAGAACATGCACATTTGGAAGGTCCTCCCCATATCCCCGCTCCCTTGTCATCCTCCGTGTGACGAGAAAATCGGAGGCCGTCGGTTCAAGTTGTAAGCATGGAATGTAAACGCCCCAGACGAGCTACAATGACGGGCTATCGAGCCGTCGATGCGACTGATCAGAAGAAGAGATCACTGTACAAGATACTCAGTGATTACGCTTTACGCAGCGATTTGGAAAAACGTACAGGCGCAAGGTGCTTATTGCATGAGCGCGCTGTTCCGTCTTCACAATCGCATCCCTATACGCCCAGACATCATACGACAATTCGGTTACGAGAGTATGTACTGCTCGTCGGTCTGGCGAGTGGCGAATGCGAGAGAGCACCTCTGGCTTGAAGCGCTGACCAAACCCAGGAGCAACAGTTTTGAGAAGTTTCGTCGACCGAGCGTTTTCATGCACCTGACCGTGCGCGGTAGCTGCAAGGGGAGGCGCTTGGTGAAGGGCGGCGGAGCGAGCAGACCATGGCTTCGAGCCACGCTTTTCCAGCAAAGGGTCAATCAATTTGCATACGGCAAAGTTGATCACAGCTGGATAAGCGAGGTGCTGGCGAATTGATTGCTCCAGAGCGATTAGAGAAGCGCTCAAGTCAGCGACGTCATCCAACGTTTCCATTTCCACCAGAAATGTGCTGTAGTGGGATTGTATTGTGGTGATGCGTCCAGAAAGATCGTCGTCGACGTCTATAGCGACTGAAATGGAGGCAAAGAAGAGGGAGAGGGCCACGAACGCTCGATAGGCGATGGAAACATGGATATACATCAGACGCATAGTCTCCTGGAGATCATCGAGAAGAGTTGCGTTTGCTTCGCTTCGCTTCAGGAGCCTCCGAATATTGGCAAGGGCATCGACGATAGAGAAGGTTTGTGACTCTATGTGAGCCAAGGGATCCAGGAGCGGGAGCAAGAGCTGTGGACAATGAGTCGTTTGACAGCGATAGGCGCCTTGCTTCGTACCTCCATTTCTTGCCGTTCCATGATGTTCAATCACCGTTTGACGTCGGCTTGGGAAACTTATGGCGATAGGAAAGAAGATGCGCTGCCACAGCTATGAAGGAGATTGAAGATGGTAGATACTAAAAGATAGTGGGCTGAAGCAAGGTTCGCGATCGACGAGTCTGAGTCAGCGCTTCGGACCGAGACTCCCGGTCTCCGGCGGACCATGCCATGCCCAACCAATTGAATTGCCGTACAACAGTACTAGAGGAAGCGCCGGCTGCGCACGGCCTTGACCTTGCTTGCGATGGGGCTGGATGTCTGTCTTTCGGACTTAAGGGCCGAAAGAGTCATTGTTATGGTTATGTACGGAAAATGACCCGATGAAAAGGGTGTGGAGAGACCTTGCAAGCAAGGTAACTTACCCGCTCGTCGAACTTAGTTCTCGCCGCATGAGCGTACCTGATGCGGACTTGTTTCCATGGAGCATTCTTGACTAGTGCTTAACTAGTGCTGCAAGCGACACACAATATAGAAGGGTGGAACTCATATGAATATCAAGTAGAGGTGCATACATGTTTACATTACTGACTCGTGGAATTCGCTTACTGAGGTCAATCACTTCCTGCACTTCGTGAAGAGCGGCCCGTCATTCGGCGACTTCTTCTTCCGATCCTTGGACGACGAAGTTGAGGCCTACATATATTGACATCAGGAAAAGGTCAGGTCGCTCGGACTCGGGGCACGTATTCAACACGTACCTCGCCTCTACGCGCTGAATGAGCATCGCTCCTCGCGACCTGGTTGAAAGATTTCTCAGTATACACCGACCAAGGATTTGGCATGCTCACCATCGAAGGGGCTTTGTAACGCACACCGGAAGCTGGTATGACTGACGGCCCGTGCGTCCTAGCGGCTTCTTGAATGGCGGAGTCAGTTGCAACGGATATGTTCTTGTCGGGATCGTTAAGGCCAAACTAGAGGCTAAATCAGAGAACATCATAAGTTTGGCCCAAAGAACAAGAAACCTACATGATGGACGAATGCTGCAAAGAACTCGTTGTACTGCATCTTCTCTTCCTCCGAAAGCGGTCGATGCGTGCGAATACTTGTCATACTCGCCAGAACGGCATGCAGCTCGATCCAAGAGATGAAAAGCTTCCTACCGCTGTCTTGCATGGTGCTGATAGACTCCTGTGCCTTGTCATAGGCGACACCGGGCCCATTAGGATCTTCGAAAAACAGTCAGCCAGCACTGTGAATGAAGCCTGAAGCTGAGTTTCGATTTCTTACCTTGCATAAAGTTCTGAATGAGTAATTTGGAGACAGAAATCGCTCCGAGAATACTTCCAGCGGCAATCATGGCAATTTGGCCCACACCGCCTGTCGTCATAGACAAAGTACCAATGGCGATACCGCTGGTGCCGAGGACTGTTTCGGTCAATTTCGCGCGCCTGCGAAGCTGCGCCAGACATCTTGCCGCCTTGCTTACATCATTGAGGTCCTACGGCAAGATTCGTACGGTAAGCACAATTGATCAGGTCGAGATGCAGGCAACAGACACGCACCCGGGGCAGGGCCATCAGTGGCACCACGAAATTCTCGATCTCGTTGCCAAGCTGGAGAGTGACGGAGGTGAGGATATCAAGGTCAACATCTGTTCCTTCTGCTGCTCCTGCAGCGTATGTGGTCAGGACCAAAAACGTGTGGGATAGGTAAAGATGCAACTGACCCTGCGTAGAACGTATCTCTAGCTTAGCGGGAAGCTTTGAAAGACCGCTCTCTATTTCCTCTTGCGTAGAACCCGTCAAATCCATGGCCCACAGGTACCGCTTCATGATGTCAATCATGCTAAGCAGTTACGTCAGTTCTGCTTCACTTGAAGCCTATGTGATACTCACAATCTAGTTGAGGCGTGCGGATTGTAGCGGTTGAGAGCAGCGCCCATCTTGGTCGCCCCTTCGACGATTCTGCCATTGATGTTGTAATTTGGCCTGGGATGGTCGCCTTGCATCTTGTTGTAGAGCATCTTCTGCACGCGAGAGACATGCCTATAAAGGTCGGACGACCGCATGCTGAGGAAAGCTTCCAACTCGTTCGAGACGAACTTGCGGTTTACACCAACTCGTGGAGCAATGGAGGGTCGATCCCGAGCGTATAACTCAACTCCGCGCTCGAATTCGTTATACTCTTGCGGTGTTTTGAAACATCCCGCATCGAAAAAACGCCGCTGAGGGGGAGGCCCGCTTGAGAACGAGGAGTACGACCTGCCGCTTGGCTCGGATAGTCGAAAATCGTCTTGCGCGAGCCGGAAATCTCCCGTCAACTGGGAGGAGCGTGACGGCTGGTGTCGTACCGGCTGATAGAACGCTATGAGCAACATGTGACATTTAGATCACGACAGTCAACGCACCTCAAGTGGCTGAAGGGAAGGATCTTTGACACGGATGTCCTGTACTGCCCGGCTGCTCTGATGGGCTGGAATGGCTGCTGAATATGATTTGGTACGTCCAGCGTACGCGGCAACTTGAGGCGGTATGGCTGGCATGCGCTGCACGTCCGGCTTCACGTGCTATACGTGGTCAGAGCAGGAAGGGGTTATAATGACACAGGGCTTACGGAAAGACGAGAAGATGGAGGATATTCTTGGTATTGCTCATACATTCGCGATGGATCCACGTGGGCATCATAGCCGTCCTGTACAAGGCGTCCCTGCGCATCCTTAAGTAATCTTAAGATACCAATGCCATTGAAAGAGCATATATAGAGACTCCTACCTCGCTAGGTTGCGACGGCGGCAAAGGCAAAGGACGAACAGGCTGGCCAGCGTAAACCGGCGGTGGGGCTTGTGGATATTGATGCTGGTGGTCCCACCCATTTTCGGGGTGCGTCTGCAGTGACAGGGTGGCAAAATCCGGATATTCGTATGGCGCGGCAGGGCGGCCAGAGGTCCTAGCCGGTGGTGGACCTGGGTACACGGCATGCGTTGGCTGGGAAGGCTGCCGTGGTCGTGCTGGATGGTAAGGGTAGGCGGCATCTACCGTGGGATGAGGCGGATAAGATGCAGAGGACGAGTAGCCCTCCTGAGGAAGCGGTTGGGAAGAGCGAGAAGAACGCTTCGGGTGGGCGGACATCTTGTGCTGGTTAGAGCGGGACTGTCCTCCTAGCTTTTATAACAGACTGCCATACCAGGGCGCTTATTGCTCATACCCATTTCGAGTTGGACGCGTCAGCGCGTCCAGAGTTTCTCAGCGCTTCAGGGCAAGGCGGACGGAGACGCCCACGTCAGGGTACGCATGTGTGTTGCAGCCGAGCTCGTCAATTCAACAGCTTCGTCAAGCGCTGAGAAAAAACGAGGGATACATACCTCGAACCACAGGCAGAAGCTGGGCCACACAACGCAGATTAAGTCCGCAAGGCAGCCCTACCTGGAGTCATGTCCGTATAAGGCGACCACGCTCTTCCTGCTATGCCTGCGTTCAACAGCTTCAGCAAGCGCTGAGAAAGAACGAGACAAACACGCGACTGACAGGAGGAAGTAGACGCCGAGCAGCTTCGACTGGCGGAGCCAGTAGCATGGGGACGGACAGCGGGCTATGCGTCGACCGGTATGGGTTGTGACTAGCGTGGTGGATGTCCCGAGCTCATGCATGCAATGACAGGCCGCCCACAAGTCGTAGTCAGTAGACAGAAATGTGCACTCTGAGAATATGACTCAGAATACGCGCTGCAGATACGCGTGACTTTCCCACGAGCACGCTCGAAGTTGGAGTTCAAGACCAGACTGCTTGAGCGCACAGTCAGTGATTTGCCCCCCATGAGGATAGGAGACGTACGAAAGTCAGCCAGCCATCGAGCGAGCTCGGAGGTTCTCGCCTTCCGGCCTGTGCGATGACATCTTCGGGTGAAGACATTACTCGAGTACGCGCCCGACGACTCATTTTAGCTTGGTCCTTGGCGCCAGAACACTGCACAAACAGTTGATAATCCGGATCCTATTACCAGTCTACTCATCTGACATGTCGGCCGTGTCCTCGTATATCAGAAATAGCGGTCCCAGAACCCCTCCGTGCCGTTCGTCCGGTGCCGCGAACGCGCCCACGCCGAGGAGCTTCATGACAAGCCCGTAGATCTCCACATTCGCAAAGCTATCCATGACATACGTGTCGTCGGCCGTCGAGTGCCAGCCCTTGTTGGGTCGTGAGAGCACGCGGCGCGCCAGACGAGACACGACGCCGCCTTCTTCCCGGCTCTGGTGCACGGCCTTGACGACCGAGGTGAACGGCCCGTGCGCGACGAACATGGCGTGCATTTGCTGATTCCGATCATCGTAGCCGTGATTCTGGGCGAAGGGCGTCAGTCAGTAGACAGAGCAAAAACGACACTCCAAGACGCACCCCCTTGCTCATCCCATCCTCGCCCTCCTGATGCGTCGTGAGCGCGTAGCCGATCTTCGGCACGACGTAGACCGGCGCAATGCGGTCGATGCCTGAGAAATGCCATCGCTCCGGCATCGTCTCGTGCGTGAAGACATCGAACGCGCCGTCCTCGCGCGCGTCCACGGCCTTCTCCAGCCGACTGAGCATCTCCGTCACATTCGCGCCCTCCTTGAACCGGATGCCCATACTGGGCCACCCGTCCGTGTGCTGGATCGCGTCCATGCCGTCTGAGCCTAGGATGTCGTCCACGTAGATGAACTCGGGGTTCGAGGTGTCGGTCATGCCGTGGTCGGAGACGAAGACGACGTCGACGATGGAGGTGAGGTTACGCACGGCGAGCTCTGTGGAGAGGTCTTTGGCGAAGGTGTCGACGTATCCAAGCGTTTTCTGCGGGCATGAGGACGGGCGCTGCACGGCGAAAAAAGACAACATACGTTCACGAGAGCGGACATCGGTCCAGTCAAGTGCCCTGCTTGGTCGAGCGATGGTTCGTAGGCTGTCAATTTCGTCAGCGTAGCGAATACAGTGCAAACAAGAATACAAACCCATTATGAGTTGAGGTCGATCCTCAATTGGGAGATCTATCCACTGCATGATCTGGTCGAGCTTCTCCTGCAAAGGTACCTTGTCCTGCCGACGCTGTCAATCGCGGAAGACATGCAATCGTCTGTTCGCGTACCCTCCAAGGCTCGAAGTACGTGGGAGAGGCACCGGAAGACATTTTCGGAGGTCCTGGCCTAGGAGGCTGAGCTAATAGATTATGCTGCGAGGAAGCTCGCCGACGCACCACATCAAGTTCGCAGTGATAAGACCCGCCTTGTTAGCGGTCTCCCACATCTAACAAGAGTCAGTAAAGTATCCTGTAATACCGAGCGCGTAACGCACAGGTTCTCCATACCACCAAGCAGGGTCCCAGGAAGCTGCGGCGGAATTATAGTGGAACTCAGTCTTCAACAAGGGATCCCAGAAGTTCTGCGGACGATCTCAGTTGGCGAGTCGCACAGAATACTGCGCCCCCACATACATTGGCAACAATTCCGTGACTCTCTGCATGCAAGCCTGTCCTGAAAGGGGGAGTTCAGCAGAGTCGCTCGCGCAGCCTTATGTACGCTTACATCAACGCCCAGTGGTTCCTGCAGTCGCTCAGCTGGTGAGTACGCAGTTAAGTGTAGACGGCTTACGGGAATGTTAGGGTCTGCGGGAGCCCGGTCAGCCATACGTAGCAGAAACAAGGCGGGGGTGGCGCACGGGGAATATAGGTATCATGGACTTTGCGCGCAAGCCCTGCTTGCTGATCTCAAGGAGGTGGGGCGTCAGCCCGCGGTCTAGGTAGTCCGCCCTGTGCACTTTCAGTAAATATCTTCGTTCAACACCGCAAAGCACGCACCGTAGTCCGTCTATCGACACAATGAGCACGGTCCGCTTGAACTCGTGCGTGCCGTTCGACTGCAGCTCCGCGCCGTGCAGCGCTATGCCGTCCTCATAGTGTGGTGGTGGCCGCACGTACCACACCCGTGCAAAGGCGCCGGTGACGAGGAGGACAATGAAGGAGGTGGCGACGCAGAGCAGGCGGCTGCGCGACCACTCGGTACGCTCGGTGTCGTCGCCGAAGTCGCTGGAGTCGTCGCGGACGCTGCCTGAAAGGAGGCCTTTGCTCTCCTCATAGTCGTGCTCGCGGTCCTCGGCGTTCTTGGAAGGCTTTCGACCCATCGCGCCGCCGCTGAATGGAAAGGACCGCAAAGGTTCTTTGGGCGCGAGAGGCGTCGGTGTACCGGTGCGGATTCCGAACAAATATTTGTCCCCCCTCCAGGGTGCGGCGCGCCACATCCAGATTGGGACTTGGATTGGGAGAACCTCAACCTCAGCGAAGCTCGACTTGAACACCTTATGTGTGAGTTGAGGAAGACATTCTGCTGAGATAAAAATATCCAAGGCCGACTAGGACATCCTGAGGTTACGATATAGCTGATATATTGCAACATGCCGCGGTCATCCTCAGGGAGAGAAGTCCTGTAGCATGTCTCCCAAGCCCTCTCAAGGTCGTCCGAAGCAGGGTGCTGCACTACGAAGTGGACAGAGGGACGGTTTTGAGAGGGGAAGGAGCACACAACATTATGATTGCTGTGAGAATAGGTAGAAGCAAAAGCGCGACACGGGAGAGAGCATCCGAGACAGGTCATACTATCAGCTCCCCCTCTACTGCGTCGGCTTCCAACCCACACCTGTCCAGAAGGATATTCCAGCGCGCGCGGTCAGTGCGCTTGAGATACCTGCAATGAAGTCAGGACACGTTCGGAATAGATCCAGCGAATCAAAGAAAGACGCAGCAGACGTGGGAGCATGGTGGGCGGCGCCAGACGACACAGAAGGGAGAGCGCACCTCAACAGTTTCGCTCGTTGGTGAACTAGCTTGCGGAGCGGGAGACGGTTGCCTACGTCGCGCTTGAAGTTCCTCAGGTGCGTGTATAGTTTGCGAATCTGATAAGTGAGGAGGGCGACCTGCACCTCGGTGCGGCCGGGGTCATGAGGTTTTGCGGGATCGGAGAAGGTGGCGATGATGCGCTTGCGGTTCTCGTACGCGAGACCAGCGGCGTTGGTGTTCCGCAGGTCGACGAGCTTGGCAAAATTGCTGGCCTTCTGCCGTTCTGCGGCCTCACCGGCCGCAATCGCCTCGACCTTCCTTGGGTCGTTGTCGTGCATGGTCTGCGGGGAACGGTCAGTTGCACGTAACGAGAACGAACGACACCACCACGCACCAGAACCTCCGTCGTCGAGCTCAAGTAGGGCAGGTAGCGGAAGAGCAGCTTCTTCTCCTCTTCGTGCACACCGTACGCAAGGCGCTTGGGCATCTCGACCGTTCCGACCGGGAGGCGCTCCTCCTGCCTGCCCGCCTCAACGGGCGTCGCGCGGAAGTGCTCCTCCAGCACAAGAATCTTGGCAAGGTCCGACTTCTCCCACTTCGCCTCGTCGCCCGGACGCGTCCCGAGGACGGGGTTCGGACGGCGCGCCTCCTCCCGCCGCCAGCGCTCTTCCTTCTTCACGTTATGCGTCTTGCGCACTTGGCGCGCGGCCGCCACCGCGGTACTCGTCGAGAATGCCCGCGCAGCCGGCGCCGGCGGTCGTAGTGCACTCAGCGCGCGCAGCATTGTCGCGGTCGGTGCTCGTCCGGTCTCTGGTCCTCTGCAAGCAAGCCCTCGGGGCGAAATTCCGAGCGCGCACGGGCCGGGGCACCTGATCGTGGGAAGCCCCTGTCCGGACGCGGTATAAAAGACCGTCCCAAATTTTCTTGTTTCTTCGATCAAACCATGGGACATGCCACGCTGCCCGGTGCAGACGCTCGACCGTCGGTGCAGTGCCAGAAGCTTGCGCAAGCGAGCTCTGGGTCTCAGAGACCGAAGCAGTCTAGGAAGTGTCGTTTCTACGTGAGAGGGAACGGCATGTCGATATTTTACTGCGACAATTCTTCGGTCCCCTTCGTTCCATTGTCTATCGTCCCCCCCATCGATGTCCTTCTATACATGTTCAATACAGTCTTGATTGGCACCAGAACGTTCATTGCGATTGGCTCGCTTCTTCTGGGATGCCGAAGGCGGGAGAAGGGAGTGCGTGCTGTGTCCATCGTTCTGCGTGGCTGAAGAAGACTGCGCAGGTCAGTGCAGCGCAGGAATGGGAACAATAGCATTCCTCCCGCCCTCAAAAGCGGTCCCAGCCCAGATACACCCTACTCCTACCGCCGCTTCATCCCCACCACTGCCACTTCATCATCGAACCCTTTATCATTCACTCTCCTTCACCTCATCCCTCCATCAGCGCTCTCATCCTATCATGGGGTGCCATCCTTCGCGCGCATTAGTTGACTATCCAGAAGAAATATATAGGCCTCCTTCTCCCATCAGGTCCCCTCCCGAGGAAGAATCTGCAGAACCCGCAGTCCATCAGCTCCCCGTCGAGCTGCTTCGTATGATATTCCTCATGTGCGGCGACCCCACCTCCCTTGTCGACATCCCCTCCCAGGGCCCGATCGCCTTCCCCTCGCCCACCCTCGACTTCGGGCAGCACACGCAGCTCACATGCGCGATCACCCTCCAGCACGTCTGCCGCCGCTGGCAACAAGTCGCGCTCGGGCTGCCCGAGCTCTGGGCCGCGCTCGACTTCGGGCATCGTCTGCCCGCGGACCCCGCGCGCATCGTTGAGCTCTGCGTGCAACGCGCGGGCACGCTGCCACTGACGCTCAACCTGCGCCAGACGGACAGCCACGCGCAGGACGCGTGCAGGGCGCTCTTCGTGGCCGTCGCTGCGCACCCGGGACGGTGGAAGGAGTTCGTGCTGGAGATACGGGATGGGGATATGGTGCTGAGGCCCCTGCTTGCGTGCCCGCCTGGGTCGATGTGCCAGCTGAAGCAGGTCATCACGCGCACCGTGCTCCCTTGGGGGACCGGCCCGGGGTCCTGTAAGACAGATCTTCTGTTGTTGTTCTCCACAAACTTGGCTACCGGCTTGCAGCTCATACATCTCGCGCAGATGCACTGAGCTAGTGACGTCCAACAGTTGAGAGCTCAAGGTGAGTATCCGGCGCTTGTTGTACTTGAGTTATGCTGAACGAGTGATATATATTGGAACGGATATCAGTCGTGCCGATAAAACGCATAGCGAAGGTGTAGTCCTCGAGATACATCGCTTACACCCAGTCGTCTTCAATGTAACGTATGCGCTTTACAGTATGTACTTCGTGCATTCACGTTCTGTTCCGTCCCTTATTTTAAAAAAGATGTCATAGAGATATGCACTACTACGATGAAGAGCGTGGAAACAACTCCAAATCCCCAGATCTTGTTCTGCGCTACCCAAACAGCTTTTAGCCATTTGAGGCGTTCAAAGTGAAGCGAAAGTGCGAAAGTGCATGAGGAGGAGAGCCGTGACAGATTGTCACCGTGTGACGCTTCGCGTTTTCGCGTCTGAATCCCCAACTTGCTCTCCCCCACCATGTCCTCCGTCGCCCAGCTCGCCGAGTGTCTAACCGCGACGCTCAACTCCAACCCAAATGTCAGAATATCCGCCGAACTCAAGCTTGCCGAGCTCTCTGCTCTCCCGGGTCCGTGCTCACCTGCATACTACGCGCCGCTTGACTGAACCTGCTGGATCGATCAGAGACCGGCGTGTCCCTCGCGCAACTTGCGCTGTCCTCCGAAGCAGAGCTTCCGTTGAGACAGATGAGTACTACGCGTGATCGTGCGTAATACGCGTCCTGATTTGTGCGCACTCGGCCAGCATCGTGCTCAGGAAATACGTCGTCGAGCGATGGTCCCCCATCTTTCCCCAGTTCCGGGGGCCTGCGCCACCTCAGGAGGTGCATCCCTACGATGACTCACCTCTCACATAGACTAATGTACGCGCAGACAAAAGCTGCAGTCCGTCAAATGGTCTTCCAGGGCTTGTCCGATCCCGATCGCAAGATCCGTTCCCTCTGCGTGCGTGAACGCGTCTTTCGTATGTGCTGAAGCACTGATTATATTCCAGGCTCGCACCATGTCTACATTAGCCAACGCCGACTGGCCCGACGAGAACCCCGAACTGCTGGCTTCACTCATCAGCCTCTTGTCCTCCGGATCACCAAACTCCGTCCACGGTGCTATGCAGGTGTTCGCCGAATTCATCAAGGCAGACCTATCAGAGGACCAGATCCTCCCTATCCTGCGTGAACTCCTCCCCGTCCTTCTCAATGTCCTCGGTGGCGCCGAGGTGAGTGGGCCGCACCCCGAAAAATATCCTCTTCTTATATGCTCTACAGCAATACGGTGCAATCACTCGTGCTCGAACAGTATCCGTGTTCCAACAATGCGTGGAGGCATTGTTTATGGTGAAGGATCAACATCCCCAAGCCGTTAAGGAGGCCACGACGTCCATTCTTCCTACTTGGCTGGAGGCTTTCAGGGTCCTCCTCAGCATCGACCCCAGCCAGGATCTCAATAAGCCAGAGTGGGATGGTTTATTGATCCGCATCCAGATATTCAAGGTGGGCCGTGTTGTCGCGTTGTATGCGCCGAGGCTGACCATGGACGAAGACTCTAGACATCATCCACACCTCCTTCCCGCGCGCCATGGTCACCTTCCTTCCCGACATCTTGAACTCAGCCCTCAACCATCTGCAAACGGTCTTCCCGGCCTTCCAGCAGTACTACCTGTCGGCAACAGAGTCGCCGCCTCCGTCCTCCGAGGACGAGACGATCCATTTGCCACAGCTCATTTGCCCCATCCTGGACTTCCTATCATCAGTCATTCGCGGCGGCAAGGCGAAGGCCTGGTTTGAGGGTGACAATCTCACTGCTGTCATTTCTGCAGTGTTCAACTACGCGCAGATGACTGACGAGGATGTAAATCAAGTGCCATTTTCCCCCTGTACTAGTCTGATTTTCCTTAGGAAGAGACCTGGGCGAGCAACGCGAATGCATTTGTGGCACAAGAAGACGACGAGACGCAGGAGTACAGCGTTCGTGTGGCCGGCTTTGACGTGCTTGCGGTATGAAGGTATCATAGCCCGCAGTCCCCACCATGCTCAATATGCCCAGGTCCTTATGGAGCGCGAGGGGGCAAAAACGGCATCGACGTGCCAGTCGCTGCTGCAGCATATGGTTCAGTCCTCGCAGCAGGCGCGCGATGGCGGTCAGGATGATTGGTGCGACATCTCTCTATTCATGATGCACATATATTCAGTCTCATTTAGGTGGCGCCCTCTTGAAGCCTCGCTCGCCTCCATCGGCTCGCAGTCGGAGGCGATACTAGACTGCGTCGAGGATGAAGTAGATTCCGGACGACCTAAGCCTATTGACGTCGAGTACATCCTGCGTGATATCGTTCCGTCAGTCTTGGGACTGTCCGGTGAGTCCATCTCGGCTGTCTGGCGACATGCCCGCTCACGAAACATAGCGCAACCCTTTTTGCAGGGCCGAGGCTTTGTCTTTGCTAGTCAGTACGCGAAGCTCCTGCCTTTGCAACTCGCGGGTCAATACCTCGACGCCGCCATTCAGGTGATCGAGGCCAGCGACGCCGGCGTGCCAGTCAAAGTGTCCGCTGTCCGTGCTGTGCATAAGTCAGTGTCCGGTCAGATAGTGTGAGTGACCGCCTGCTGACGCGCATTAGCTTCTGCCAAGGCGCGGAGGACTCGGCTATGGTCCCATTCGTCTCGCGCATTGCGAAAGATCTCGGCCCATTCCTGCTGGACACGTCTGACGATGCGCTGTCTTTGGTTCTGGAGACGATGTCCGTGGTAGTGCAGGTGGACGACGGCAAGTGGTTGACGCCTGATCTGGCGCAGTCGCTCGTCGCCGCGCTACTGGAGGTCTGGAAAAAGAACAACAAAGGTCAGGGGGTCTTTGAAAACGACCATGACCGTGGCTCACAGATGCGCAGACCCGATCTTCGAGTCAATTCTGAGTGACATTTTCGAGGCATTGGCATCGTCGAAGGCCAGCGGTGTCTACCAGGCGGTGGTGCAGAAGGCGCTACCGGAGCTGTGCTCGAACCTGGCGGAGGCGAAGCCTGAGGAATCGTGGGTCACGTCGACGGGCATCGAGCTTATCACCAGTATGGTCAAGGGTGCGCCGCAGGGTGGACTCGGCGACGGGTTCGTTGCCGCTATGGCTCCAAGCCTGTTCCACTGCCTCGGGCAGTCGGAGGACCGCGACGTCTTGCAGGTCAGCGGTACAGCTGCGTGTCGTGTAGTCTTCCTGACCACGCTCACAGAATGGAGTGTCATGCCTCACCACGATCGTCCGCAAAGACTGCAAGCAGCTCGCCGCCTGGTCGGACGGCAGCCGCGGCGGTCTCGAGCACGTCCTCGCTTTGATAGCGAGGGTGCTGCAAAGCGAGGACGAATCTGGCGGGCTCTTCATTGGCGACCTCATCATTCACCTCTTGCGCAACGCCGGCGATACTGTCCTCCCTGTTTTGCCCGAGCTTCTGCAGGCCATGGTCAACCGCATGCTTACCGCAAAGACGGCGACGTTCTTGCAGGTGCGCCTCTGAAACCCCCTTGGCCTTCTAACCGTGTATCTGACTGTCATGTCTGCTCAGAGCCTCGTGATTCCCTTCGCTTTCCTCATCACCAGCCAGCGCGACACGGTGCTGCAACTGCTCGAGGGCATCAACGTCGGCGGGCGCTCCGGGCTGGACGTGCTTCTGCAGACGTGGTGCGAGAACGCGGAGACATTCCAGGGCTTCTGGCCTGGGCGTGTGAGCACTCTCGGTCTGTGCGAGCTGCTGCGCGCAGCGCGGCCCAGTCTGCAGCAGGTGACGGTCAAGGGGGACATCATCCTGCGTCCAGAGACGAAGAATGGTGAGTCCCGTCCGTACCCCGCGCACGCCTACCGCCGAACCGAATCCTTTTTCTCAGTCATCATGACGCGCTCGCGGACGAAGAAGAGTGCGCGTTGTATTCAGTGTATGATATGCGACGTTTGCTGACTAGAGTGCTGTAGTTCCGCATGAGTTTACGGCGGTGCCGTTCCCGGTGAAGGCGCTCAAGATTATTGTACGCGATCTACTTACGGGTGGGGAGTCCGCGGCAATGGGTGCCATCGACGAGGCGGATGTGAACTCGGAAGACGGGGTGCGTAGATCTCGCTATGTTTAATAGCATGCGCTCATGTTACTGTAAGGACGACGACTGGGAAGAGGACGGTACCGACGTCGGTGGAAAGGTCAACTCGCAGGGCTTCACGAAGGACGAGTTCGCCTTCCTGTCGGAGATGATTGGCCCACGGGGCGTCAAGTTCGACAACGACGATGTCCTAGACGATGATGATGACGAGGATCTGAAGAACGACCCGATATCGCAGATGGACATGCAGGTGCGCACTGGTATTGCCAGTCACAGTTACTTGTGTTTGACTCTGAATATTTTACAGTCCCACCTCGTTTCTTTCCTCCGGGATTGCGCAGCACACAACACTTCGAACTTTTCCCAACTCGTGTCACAGTTGTCTCCCGAAGAACAGGGTGTCGTGCAAAGAGCTGTCTCGCAGTAGACAGATTGGTGGCGCGAAGACGGGTTGGAGACGACGACTATACAAAATACTGGAAGTTCCCTAACTATATGTACTTACATGTGTTCCCTACTGCTTGCTTCATATCCCGCGATCACCTAAAAGCTGTTGTCCTTCCCCATATCCCACTCCCGCACCGTGCCGCGTTTATTGTACTGGATGTTCATGACGTCCGTGCCCCCGCTGCTGCCTCCCCATGCGTCGCCGAAGCTACCGGTTGGCGCTTTATACGCGTCCGGGTCGAAGCCGAGGCGCTCCAGGCGCTTCTTGCTCTCCTTGTCCTCCTTGCGCCGGCGGAGAAGATCGAGCATGGCGTCCCAGCCCTCGAACTGCGCGCTGTCGATAAGGCCAGTTGCAGGCACGTGCGGCGCGGCGGGGAGCTGGTCGACGTCGAGGCGAGGGTCGTAGTCTTCCTCGAAGTACTTGTCCATCTTGGACGGCAGCGGTGGCGTGGGACCTGGCGTAAGCGAGCTTGAGCGCGAGGGGAAGGTGTTGGAGGGCGAGCGACGGGAGGAGCCTTCGCCGCGGGAGGCGGGGGAAGGGGACCGAGTGCGCTTGATCTTGGTGGGAGGTGCGTCGTCGCGCGCCGCTGATGAGGAGGGGGAGCGGGAGCGTCGGCGGGAACGATGGTGACGCTCGCGGCTGCGGTGGCGGCGGCTGTGCTTGCGTGAGGGCTCTGCGTCGGACTCTGGGGCAGGGCTACGGCGACGATGGTGAGGGCGTTCATCCTCGTCCTTGGAGCGTGAGCGCTTCCTGCGTGATTGGCGCTTGCGGTCCTCCTTGTCTGACTTGTCACAAGAGCGCGAGCGGCGACGACGGTGCGAATGGCCCTCTTTGTTCGCTTCATCCGGCTCGTCGTCCTCGTTCTCCCACACGCGTCGCTTGCGTTTCTTGTCCCTCTCTTCTGTGCGCCCGTCCCAACGGTCCCACGTCTCGTCGTCCGCGACGCGATGTCGGCGCGAGCTTTCGCGGGGGCGGCGGCTGGTGTGTTCCACCTCCCTTCTACTGGAACGCTCTTCCTCGCGCCTGCTTGAGCGACCCTCGTCCCGTCTACCGGAGCGCCTATCGTCTCTGTGGCGACTGCTGCGCTCGCCACGGCTGCTGCCTTCCCCACGACTGCGTCGACTCGCGGCCGCCTCCTCCGCGCGCTTCATGCGCTCGCGCTTTTCCTCCTCCCGCCGAGCGCGCTGAATCTCTTCAGCGGCCTCCGCTTGTGCGCGCAGCAGTGTGCGGTTGTGGTCATCTGTGCTCTTGATGATGGAGGACAGGAAGCGCTTGTTGGGTCTTGGCGCGTTGGCGTCGTGTCTGTGGCGAGATGAGCATACCAATACACATTTGACGGCAGTAGAGAGCACCGCCGTCTAGAGTAATGACGCACAGACTGGGGGCAAGGTACGCTCGAATGCCAGTCTCCTGATATTTCTCGGCCTTCTTCTTGGCCTCTTTCAGGATGAGTTCGGCGACGTGGCGGTCGAGGTCGGCGTCGGTGACAGTTGGTGAGACAGAGGAGCCCATAGATGCTCGAACGAGGTTCGAGACCACCGAAGACAACGACGAGGACGTTGGCGGCGCTGACATGATGGTGGACTCCAGATGGACTCCAACATGCACGAGAGGTCCGGCGACGACTCGCACCGGGCCGAGTCCGGCGGACCGTTATGTGTGACTCTTCGTGCCAACTTCGTGCCTTTCCCGATCCACCATGTTCAACAACGACAAGGGACCACCTCTTTCCTTCCAATTCCCGAAGCTACGGTGCTCAATTGTTCTCACCTGAAGGCTAAATCCATAGGTCTACTACCCTCTGCTGGACCTTCTCCGATGCTCGGGCGGCTCTATTGTTTCCAAAAGGGTTCAATTGGACCTGAGCCCTTATAAACCCAGTGCACGCTGCACTGACTGCTCGTGGCCCTGTCCAACCACCTGCGCTCGAAACTCCCCGCTGACACGGGCCCCGGAGACTGTCCACGTTCTTCAAGCCGTCGTGGCGCCCATCGCCCTGCCATTTGCGCTACCTCCGGCAATGCCACGATCAGCCAACGACACCCTGAATAATGCGTCTGAAACTAGGCGCACGTCACATCTTGCGGACGCCGCCATTGAACAAACTGGCTTCAAGGCGCAGGACTTTCTCGACGATCTCAGGGTCGCTGGCAGTCAAGTTCGCGACTGGACCGACCCAGACATATTTGTGGCCGGTGTCATTCGTGTCACCCCTCCTCTTCGACGCAGTGCGCTACGCGCTCACGGCGCGCCTCGTCGTCGTGGGAACTGTCACGTCTCATTCACCGGTCGTGACACTATAATTGACGATGAGCCGCTGTCGCCTGAGGACGACTCTGACTTCGCCGAGAATGACGAGCTACCACCCATTCCATTTCAAGATGTTCCTGCATCTACCGCCCCTCATATCCATCGGACCTCTCCAACTTTTGACATGCAATACCGTCCCATCATGCTGAATCCCGCTCATGCGCCTCAAAAGACTCCTTTGGCGCCTGAGTATGTCCCTCTCGAGAAACGCGCGATCACTCACGTCCGTCGCCCTCACGGCTGGCCTGGCCCCGTCGACATCTCCATGCATGTTGGCGCCACCCTGAGCGTTCTCAACGCGGATGGCAAACGACAGGACAAGTCATGGCAGGAAGCGTGCGACTACCTCTTTGATTGGTGCAGGTATTGCGCAGCTACGGGGCCGCCTCTGTCTATTCAATGCATTTCTTTCGAGATCGATGAAAGGCTCCAAATCCAGCATCTCAACTCCCCTAATGTGGCGGAGGAGTGCATTGCTTTGGCCCGGAAAGCTTGTCCAGACTGCCCCTCTGTTGATGCCAAATTTGTACCGCCGATGATGTAGATACGATTTACGCAGAATGTAACGACTCGAGCACGATAACGAATTTAATGACTATATATACGTGGATGACCAGCCCTCCAACCTCCCTAAGCTTGAAGCTTCAGGTAAGTATTGTTTTGCTTCCGTAAAATCAACATAGTGCACGTGATTCGGCTCAATAGCGACCATGTGACACCTCAAAAAGGCAGTCTTTCACGGCGCTAGTCGCGCTTTGACCCCGTTTACACCTGTCACCTTGACTTGCGCCGCATTTCACGATTCGCGTTCACGACCCCTCACGACCTCCTTCCTACACTCATGAGCATCATAAACATTTACAACGGGACGTACTATAACATGACCTCCTCTGATGAACTCCCTGGAGGGCCATCACTTCGGCGAGGTGTGTAGGCGCCACGGAAGCTGGTGTACTCATTGACGATTGTGGCCGTGGCTTAGACAGACGGCGTATCAATCGGGACGCTCGCTACGTGGGTGAAGACAGTCACCGCGCTGCTGAAGGGTCTGTTCCAGCTCGCAGCGCGCTGTCTGACAGCGTACGCGCCACACATGAAGAAGAGTCGTTGGTGCCGGAAGACAATCCGATTGCTGGGAATGGGACAACGTCTGACCACGATCATGTATCTGCAAACGAAGAACGTGCTGCACCAGAGGTTGACCGCGTCCCGGTCGAGGATCCATCGGCCGCGGGGGTCACCGAGATCATGTTTCCCTCTACCACTGGCTGCGAGCTTTCCGACCGCGTACCAGAAGGCGTTAGTGATGCGGAAGACCCTCTTGCGAGCCGTTACATGGCTGAGGGGGACGACGCGCACGCGGATTCGGGCGGTCCTTCCCGCGTATCGACCGCCGGGCCGACTGAGATGTTTTACCCCTCCGCCCCGGGAACTACACACGACCCCTCCGTCTGTACGTCTACCAATCAGTTAGTTGATGCACACTGACACAGATTCTTGTTGGGGAGAGCAGACAATCACAGCGCTTGCGCTGCCCAAGACGACGGCCCACCCTTTCCTGCCGTGCCACCGCGACCCAGATATTCAGACTCCCGCCGCTACTCGGTCTCTGTCTCATCAAGGTCAAGGTCAAGGTCAAGGTCACGATCAAGGACTCCTAGCATGAGGGGTTACCGTCCTCGTTCATCTCGCGGACGTACACGAACGACTTCTTCCAATTTCCTCGGCCGGATTGGGCACGCGTTCCGTGGGCGATCGCGCTCGATCTCCAGCAGAGAGGCTGGCACAAGACCGTCGAGGCAGCGAGTGACCTCCGCCCCGCCGCGAGACCGTATGCACGGTGCTGATAATCGAAGGCAAGACTCTCAAGGGGATCGTGGACAGCCTCGTGGTCGCTTTTTATCTTTGACTCGCATTTTTCACCGTCGAGGCCCTGCAGGTCGTGATGCACCTCAACACGGCACACCGAGACAGATTCAGCGGCAGCCGGTCTACGTTACACCGCGCCCACCGCGGCCAACTGTGGCGTATAACGACGATGTCGTCTTCCATTCGGCGTCCACGCGCAGAAGTCTGGAACATGGTAGATCTCCTATGATCATCGTCGACGAAGTCGACGGTCATGGCTCTTCGAGAACCTCTTCGTTCTCGCGTGAGTCAAGCGACTCTCATAGCCGGTCGTTCGCTATGTATGTGGCTTCGCGTGACCCTTCTCATATTGGCCACCGTGTTCGCGGCGGCCACAATCCGCGCGGTAGCGTCTCTGCGGGCACCCCATCTGCTGGTGCCGTTCCTGCGCCTTCGCGTCTGAGGCGTTCTTCTGGTCGAGAACAATCCCTCAATAGAATGCCTCAGAATATGAACGATAGCCCGGGCTTGGTGCAAAACGTCTCTTCCGTGCGTTGCTTGCGTATGATCTATGATGTCTTTGCTCATGACGGCGCGTAGATTCGACGGGACGGTGAACAACATGATCGCGCAGGTTCTAGTGCTAGGCGCACTGCGAACGATCCAGCACAAGCGACGGGCAGTCCTAGACGTGCAAGCAGCGCCGCACCATGCATGAGGACTCCCTCTGCTGCCGATATTGCGACTCCTGCAGTGGACACTGTACCGTCTGCGCCGCTGGCCGGGTCAGCGCCACCACAGGAAGGACACACCGAGGCAACTCGCGCAGAGCATGTTATGTCGCAGAGCTCGCCGACTCTGTTGATCCAGCTGCAGAGTGCGATTCAGGATGTCGGCTTGCCGCATCAGGCTGGCTCGCCTCCTGCCGTCCCAACTGCACGCGTGATACGCGTTGAAACCACCGATGGTCCTCTCCTCCACATTTTGAGTTCCAGCTCGGAGCTGCCTTCGAGTTACGCCTCGCAAGGCACGACGACCAACACAGGCACAACGACGAACTCATCGTCGACGTCTAAATCGTCTGTTGCCACAAATGCCGTCAACAATCTTCCTGTGCAGACGCGTCCGACTCTGCTTCATCTCTTCTGTTTCTGGTTTTTCCTCTGCTTCCTGGCGATGTTCATGATTGTTTGGCCTCTTGCAAACAAACTTCATGCTCGAGTGGATGACTCGCCCGAGTTTGTCCGTGTGTTGTACTATTTGTGAAGGGCTCACTGGTCACTAATCACTACCCGCCTTCTCAACGAAGTGGTGTAGTCTTATGTCGCTTTGTAAACTACTTACTGGAACATCTGTAGGCTGTATGTGCTTGTATCATCGCCTGGGTAGAATGGATAGGAAATCTGCTTTATTCGTCACCAGGCTACTCGCAGGGGAAAATCGTTGCATCTACGTGCTAATCTATGCACTGGATGCCGCTGCTCCGCCAGTCGACTTCTTCTCCCCTTCTGGCTTCTTCTTCTCCGACGCTTCCCATACCTTCAGTGCGGCCTCAAACGCCTCCCAAACCGCCCGACCCGCGCGCTCGCCGCCGTACTCCCCGTCATCAGACAGAGTAAGAGTCTCTTCGGTAGCAGTAGACTTGCCCTTATCGGCGCCTTTGCCTCTGCCTTTGTCGGCAGGCTTGCTCTTCTCTTCGTCTTTTTTGTCGTCCTCTAACCACTCCTCTGGCAGATCGACAGCCAGTGGTACGACGGCGCATTCGGCGTAGAGCGCGCCAGGTTTGAGGACTTCTTGACGCGTCCGGATCGGCTAGTGGAAGATTGAGTATATGAAGTGATGATTTGGATGGATGTTAGACGGAAACACTTTACTGACCTTCCCTGCACCTCCCGGCTCCTCCTTGTCTTTCTCTACGCCGCCACCGACGACCTTGAACGCCGTCGGTACGAAGAGCGCATGCAATGCGCTTTGTGCCGCTGCCGTAGGACCCTTGACAAGTAGCCGAAGGAAAGGATTCAGGAGAATATAACTGGGATGTGCGTTAGCTTGAGTCTTATACGTTCAGAGAGTTGGGGTATGATACGCAAAACGACGCAGGGCAACGTGTCAAGTATTTTGAAGAAGTGAACGTACATGATAAATGCCCTCAAGGACCACCGGTCACTGTCTCCCACCCCCAACATCGGCGCCACTGTCGTCAGGCGCGAAATTCCGGGAGAAACGGTGACGGCGGTTATGTTCGAGCGTTGGTCCTTTTGCGAGACCACAGGCACGCTGGCCGCGGCGGCACCACCTGCTGCTTCGGCATCGGTCTTTGGCACCTGAGCGGATGGCAAGGCGTCCAAGATACGTTGCAGGTGCCGCGTGTAGACGATGGTGCGGAGTGCTCGTGCGCCCTCGCGGGGAAGGAGCCCAGCTACAGCGGATTTGCCATCGGACTCCACGTTGAGCACGCCCGGAAAATTGCAGGCCAATTTCAAGCCCCTTCCCTTGTCCCTCTTCTTTGCCACTCCAGCTCCTGCGGCGTAGAACGGATTGACAACGTGTAATATACGTATATCGCGCTCTGGAGGTGCAACGAGGAGAGCGGGAAGAAGGAGCGTGGTGAGAAGGAAGGTGGCGAGGGAACGGGCGGACCGATGCTTCTCGTCCGCGACCTCGCTGCTTTTCCGTGCGCCGATGACTTTGCCTATATGTGGACCTTCGTGCGCGAAAATTATAGAGTCGAGTCGCGTGTCGTTTCCCGTCAGGAAACGAGTGCAGAAAGTCCGTATGTGTGCGGGGGACTCGATGTCGCAGTGTTCGGCGTAGATATTTGGGTTGTTCGAGGCGGAGCGGATGGCGTCAATGAGCAAGGCGGTACGAGACAGATGAGGAGGGGGGATAGCGGGATCGTTCTCCGAGGAAGTGGCGGGAGTGTTGGAAGGAGAATCGGACGCTGGAGGGTTGGCAGGGGCTGTATTGGGTGAAGAGGTGGCGATCGGCTCGGGAGTCAGCGCAATGATGTGTGCGCCTCTTGCAGCTAATGACTCCATCAGCGTGAGGCCTAATGGTGTGAAAGCACCCTATACAGAGGTCAGACTCGTTTGGCAGCAACCACCGTCATGCGCACCGTCATCAGAATAACTCTCGCATGCAAGTCGCGGTCGCGGGATGTCATTCTTCCCTGGGCGAGTATGCGAATAACATATAGAGCAAGAAGGCCGCCGCATATGTGGTAGACATATTGCTTTGGTACGAGTGCATCGTACGCGGCGCTGAGAACGGTAAGGACCATCGTTGCGGTGTCCTGAAGTTTGAGGACAGTTCGTCAGGCGGTGGCCAAGTCTACGCTTCCTCTCGACTGCAGATTTGTTCTGGTACTCTACAAGAGAGCTTCAAGACCTTGCAAGGATTCGGAGCACATGAAAGCAGAAATGAAGGGAGTGAATAAGACGCGTAGTAGGCAATATCATCATGGCATTGATGTGGCGTCGTTGCGGACGGTTGCGCGTCGCTTGTCTTCGGGCCGGACACGCCGTCCATTGTAAACCCTTTTCGGACTTCCATCCTCGCTCCGAGTCCTTGTCATCGGTCGTCTCGTACTTCGATGATTGACCGGCCCTTGTATCAGATTCGAAAGGATGACAGAGCTCATACGTTTGCCCTCCGAGACCGATACCGGCTGATCTCAGTGTCCAATTGTTTCCCTTGTTATTGTCTTTCGGTCGAAGCTTGCTTGTCCCGGAAGCGGGGAATTGTCCGCACATAAAAGCGTATGGTGAAGGGGAGCAGAGCATACGCGCACTGCTCCCCTTTTTGCCTTCCCCGCTCGACAAGCAAAGACCTGAGACGTCCTCACTGTCCTTCACTACGCGGTGCACTGCTCTCTACGGGGTATGTGCGTTGTTAGTTGCGTCCTTGTTCTACCTGACACCCCAATCTAAGCAATGGCTGAACGCCATCACCCTCACTCATTATCCGACGAGAGCACGCCCCGGCAGGCGTGCCGAACCTGGGAGAACGACAGCGCTGGTACGTGCAGTCAAGCCGGCGCTAGGAGGGATCTTCACAGCTTTGTGAACAGCGCGCTGCCCTTCCGCCCTTCCGATCGATATCGTGAACTTTGATGCTCTCAGTATCAATGACAGCACGGAGTTGGCAACGCGGCCAGCTGGAGCACCTGCGCCGCTACCCAGCCTTCCCACCAATTCGGGCGATTTCTTCATCCCCAACAAAGGTACCCGAACCCTGTCCAACCGTCTTCACGTTTGTCTAATGCAGATTTGCAGGCGCAGACTCCTCCATTATAGTTAAACGACGTCGGGAATGCCCCTTTCACCGCCTGCCCACCGAATTGCTATGCGTCATCTTCATGATGTGCGGCGAAATCGACGACCTCTCCGTCCATCCTCGAGATCCTTATATGGATCCAGTCCTGCTTTGCTCGGAGCCTGTACGGTACTGTTGGACTGCGATCCTCCTAGGCTACGTCTGCTCCCGCTGGTTGACGGTGACACGCGGTTGTCCCCAGCTGTGGACCACCGTGGACCTCCCATTCCCCCAAAGGCGCGACGTCACCATTTTGGAGCTCTGCTTGCGCTATTCTGCCGGGCTTCCCATGACGCTGCATCTCAACGACAACAAGGAATATCCTCTCGAGAGACGCAATGTCGATATATGTCGACGGTTCATGCGCATCGTCGCCTCCGCCGCTCATCGGTGGGTTGGAATACACGTCTACATCGGGCGGAAGGAACCAAAGGTGTCCCTTCTCTTCGAACCACTATACTCCCTTCCCACTATGTCCTACTCGTCTCTCAAGCACGTCACGCTGCGACCAACACATCAGTTTCTCGATAATGATGGGAGGCAGGCCACTCTGCGTTTATGGAACGTATTCTACACCTCGTCTGCTCTTCGGACTGTGCGATGGCACAACGTCTTCATTGACGTTCTCGCTCATGCACATACTCTCCGCCAACTGACGCACGTCGGTGTGAATTCCATCCGTTCACTGGATGTGATGGAACTCTTTCGCGCCTGCCCCCGACTCGAAGTCTTTCAGGGTACCGTCGTCACACCGTCTGGCTCGTTTCCAGGCAAGGCAGACGGTTACCTAATACCGACATTGGCGACACCCATCGCTCTCCCTCACCTACGGATCCTCATGTTGAGGGGCATGCGCGACTGGTCAAACCTCTTTGACGGGCTTGCAGCACCCCTGCTCAATCGACTGGAGCTTAGTACAACCGATATTCAGGTCCATGCGATCGAACGCATGCTGAAGCGGTCGGAAGCAAAGCTTGCCATGCTCACCCTACGGCACATATCCTGCGAAAACGTAGAGCAGATTAAGGCCCTCCTGCGATGTCCTGCACTGCAATGGCTGAAGATATTCGTTTACCAACCTAGCGAGGGGTCTTCCGAGTCCGAAGACCGTTGGTACTTCAATCCGAAATGTTTTGTACCTGCAAATGTCGTATTATGTACCAAGATGTACGAGCATGCCGACACTTTTTACAGGTCGGCAATCTTGTATCCTACGTAGATGCGTTACGCACGCACAGCGACCATTGACGCGTAGCGAAAAGCTCTGCTACCACGGGGGGACATATCTGTGTCACGGTCAAACGAACGTCCGCAGCCCATGCGAAGCCCTCCAAGATATACAGTAGACCTTCCGGGTTGTCCGCGGTAACGTGCATGGCATGTGGGAGACGGACTGCTGTCGCTGCTTCCAGCGGCGTCGTAGCGTTTCCATGATCGTCATGTTCTACGCTGGAGTGAAAATCAAGTACGAGCAGCTCCAACTTGGCTGCAAGGTCTACCAAAGCAAGGATGTCGGCGGAAGACATATCCGTTTTGATGTCTAGTTGGGTGACCCGCTGGAGAGGGAAAAGTCGGAAACGATTGACACCAGCACCCTCACCCTCGATTCGCAGATGGTGCAGTTGCGTAAGTTTGTTATAGATGGCGTCTTGATGCAGGGGCCGGTCATCTTTCCTCCCATTCATGACGATCTCGACTGCGTGCAGACATCGCAAGTAGTTCTCAAGGCTCTGCAAGACTCTCGCCATCACGTCCTGACCACCCTTCTCCCGCGTACGGTAGGTACACAGGTGAAATTGAGTCAAGGAGTGGTGGCGCGTGTTCGCCTCGCAGAAACCTGCAAGTCGAGGCATAACGTCTTCATAGAGGTCTTCATAGATCAGTTCTGCACTGTTTCGTAGGCCCGAACGTCTGATTTCGTCCTCGCTGCCAACGACAACGACGAGCTGAAGCCCTGCGTGCATGCCCGAGACTTCCTTCTCGCCGATATAGGCCCGCAAGGCGTCCTCGGTAGCCCGTTCGGGGTCAAGAGACGTGTTCGACCCTTCCGCCAAGGCAGGCCTGGTCGACGATGCGTCAGCCGGGGCTTCAGGAGCTTCAGCCGAAAGCGTAGCCTGGGGCATATGAGGGATTGGCGCAGGAGCAGAAGTCGAGCGCTGATTGTTAGATGCGCTGCTGGCCTCGACTGCAGGGTTGGAGGCGAGAGGTTGTGCTCCGACACCAGTATCGGGAACAGAAGCGCGTCGAGTACTGTCGGGAACACGATAATTGGGACCGCCGACGCTGTTGGAAATCGTTGGCTGTGTACTGAAAGTCAGCAGCTGGGACAATTCCCCATGTAGTACAGCCAGTTGTTCCAATCCAGTGCCGTGCATATTGTTGAGGCCTGCCACACGCTGCTCTCCGTGACCGCGCTGCGCGTCTCGTAAACGCGCCGCGAGTACCGCGTCAACGTCACCGCCAGATAGCCAAGGTGCAGGCATCGGTCGCGACGTCGGTGTACCTGCCGATGGCCAGTTTATGAGGCCGGGGCTCTCCAAATTCCACCGAGGGCGCGGCGAGTGCAGCGGGGGAGAGTGAGGCAGACCAACCTGATGAGAGCCACGGCTGTTTGTAGAAGGAGGTCGCTGAAGGGTCGGTCCGTTATGCAGCCCATTGTCCGGTTCCGAGGGGGGCAGGGGCACAGAACGCAATAGAGGCGCATTCATCCCAAGACCCGCAGTATTTGGACGCGAGAGAGGTCGCTGAAGGGTCGGTCCGTTATGCAGCCCATCGTCCGGTTCCGCGGGGGGCAGGGGCACACAACGCAGTAGAGGCGCATTCGTCCCAAAATCAGCAGTGTTTGGACGCGCGAGAGGTTGATGAAGGACTGGTTGATCACCCAACCCATCGTCCGGTTCCGAGGGTGGCAGGGACACACAACGTAGTAGAGGTGCATTCGTCCCAAAATCTGCACTGTTTGGACACGCGAGGTTGTCTTCCTCGAAATGTCCGTTGGTTTCGGCGTGCCGCGCGGGTGCGCCTGCCAGAGAAGCCTGGCCTTCTATCTCTGGAGCTGAAAAGCCGTTCGACCTCTTGAAAGCGAAGTCATTGTAGCGAACAACCGGTTGTCCAGCGAAATTGTAATCAGTGTTCGCGACGTGCGCATCGTCAGAATCAGCAGCGGCTGCGGCGTGCGTGCCGCTGCCGCCCTGGCCGGTTGGAACAGCAGGTGACACTCTGTCAGGCGTATCATTCCTATGGAAGGAAGCCGGAGGGACGACGTTTTGCGGCAAGTCAATGCTGCACGTTTGTGGCAGCGCGGGAAGAGGCTTGTCGCGATCGTCGCCGTCGCTTGAGAGACGTCCGGCGACCTCGCCTTCGCGCTGCTGATCGATGCCAAGAGTGGGTGGTGGCAGTAAATGTGTAGACATATCCTGGGCGTGTTGAGCATGGTCTTGGGTAGCGGCGTTATGAGCCGTGGTCGTAGCCGGTCCGCGTATCGTGGTAGAGGGGGGATCATTTGAGGCGTGGCGGGAGATACGATGCATGAAGGCGCCGATGCTGTGTACCAAACGACGACGGCGAGAGGTTCTGACCACCGCGACCGGCGCGGGGGAGTGGAGGACGCCAGGTGCCGGGGCCGCCGGCGGAGTGCCATGGTAGTGATGATGTTGATGATTCGGGCCATGATTGTTCACTAAAAGGCAAGTTGTCAACGACGTCGAGCACGTCAGCGAGAGAGCACTCACCAGGACCTCCGACCAGGGGCACACTTGGAGTCGTGTCATTCGTGCGCAGAGTCGTAGAGACGTTTGGAGTGAGTCGTGGAACATTGTTGTCAGCCGTCCGCGTCAGAGAGGAAGTGCTCTCATCCGATCGTTCAGTCATGATGGAAAGTCGTCGAGGGATGCTGCACAGCGTCCGTATGTCGAAGCCTTATAAGGGCCCCAGCCATAGCTGCCGTCCATTGTCGCATATACGAGGTAATCATGAACGAAAGCGGTAGGCATTGTTCCCAGTGGATTATAGCGCGTGCACTGGCCTTTGATTCCGTAGAAGGAACAAGGTGACAGCCCATGTCAGTTGTTCCTCATCCGGCCAGTCGTTTCAGAAATGACCGTATATGGGAGCAGTGTTGCGCCGCGAATGACAGCCATTGTGCAGCATGTAGCGGTATACGACAAGGGGACACGGTCGTTGAGAACAAGGGACAGGCAAGAACAAGGCATCCGAATTCGGACGAGGTATGAAGGTGACGTCATGTTAAGAACAATACCTTCCCTTTCCGGCAGAGGAACAATTGTGGCCACCCGCATACTTCTGAAGGCAGACTCATGACAACTACACTTGCAAACATGCAATAGCAAGGAAAACTCCAGATTCATTCATTCCACCGGCGAACTAACCACCGACGCCGCCCGCCACGCCTCCCAATCTCGTACGACTCCCGCCAACTCTTCCTCCTTCCACTCCTCCCCAACCTTTTCCCCATACACCCCCTCCACCAGCGCCCGTCGTATATACGGCACCAGCACATCAAAGAACATCTCCCCTCCCCGCATGCCCGCGTCCTTCTCCTTCCCAGCCGCCGCCGACACATAGCCCAGCAGCGCACCACCCGCCTCCGCGAGCGCAGCGTCCAGCGCGACACGCAGTGCCGGTAGCACCTCGACCGGCGCCAACAGCCGCAGTCCGTTGAGCGCAGTCAAGAGACCATTTGCCAGGGTTGCTAGTGGAGGGTACGCTGCGAGCGCTGCCGGAGGCACGTGTGACGGGCCCGCCAGAACATCCTCGGGGCGCGGATTGGGCGCATTCGGTGGCGCGAGCCAAGTGGAAGGTTGTTGTCGTTGCAGATCGAGACTCCCGCGCACATCAAGGCTCCCCCTCGCATCCAAGCTCCGCCTACCATCCAAGCTGCTCCTCGAGGGCGGCGCAAGCGACGCTCTCGCCCGCGTACACTCGCCCGCAAACGTCCTCGCGGCCCTGGCGAAGTCGCCTGCGACCGCCCCACGAACAGCCTCGGCGGCGAGCCCCGCAACCGCGGTGCGGAAATCGAGGCCGGAGCGCGCGAAGGCGGTTGCGCAGTACGTAAGCTGCGTCAGGACGGGAGGGAGCGCGGAGAGCGGCACTTGCGGCAGTGCCGCGCGCAGCACCGGCAGGAGGTGTGCTGTAAGTGCATTGGACGCATACGCGGATAGCAGCGCGTGCAACACGGGGGGCGGGTCGGAGGCGGGGGTGGAGGCGGCGGATGTGGGGAGGAAGATGCTGGTATATTGTGTGACGACGTCATGCACGCCTTCTCGCCATAGGTCGATGTATTTGCGCACGCCGCGCGTTAGGTCCTCCCGCTCGCGCTCGCCAAGGGGTGCCTGCGAGGACGCCAGCCTGCGCACGTCGCGTGCTACAGGCTCCAGCGCGGCGCGCACACATGTGTGTCGACCGCCCAAGAACGCCAATGCGAGCTGCTCCTCCGGGTCGACGTCAAGCGCTTCGGGCGCGAACGCGGGCATGCGCCTGAGAAACGCAACTGCCTTGTATAGGGCAGGGAGCTTCCGTGCGGGCTCGTGTAGCGTCCCTAGTAGCGCGCGTAACATCTGCACTATGGATGCATGCACCTCCGCAAGCACCGAGCGTAGGATCGGGGGTGGGTGCGGGAGCGCGGCGGCAGCGGCCTCTGCGTGCGCGGCGAGTTGGAGAGCCTCGGCAAAGAAGCCATTGCGTACACAGGTATCGATGAGTAGCGGAATGTCGAGGAGATCGCGCAGCTTGTCGTGCTGCTCGAGAACGGCACGAGCCTTGTTGCGTTCCCGCACGACGGTATCGGTTCGGGTGTGCCAGCCGGCAGCTGCTTCTTCGAGTGCGGGGAGGCTGCTGTCGAGCAGCCCGTCCAACGAATCAGCAAAGATATCGAGAGAGGACGAGAGCGACTTGGTTGTTTGATGGAGGGCGACGAATATGGGGTATGAGGTATGCGTGAGAGAAGTAAGGCTGGAGGTGAGATGATGGGCCTGTGTTTGCAGCGAACTGGGCTCGGTGACGAGATTGTCGAGGGGAAGCGAAGTCAGATGCGTGAGGTACGCCTGCTGTGCATTCGAGAGCGGCTCGGTGGAGAGGAGATCGGGAAGGTTCGTGGTGTCTGCAGATCGGTCATTACTGACAAACGATATGAAGATATGCGTACGCGCCTACGTCCATGATGAATGGCTGCATTTGGTGGAGCGCTCTGCCTGTACGCAATGCTAAATGGCCGCGAGAAATAGGCGCAAAGTTCGAACGCGTCCCAACATCGGCCCGCCACCCGTCGCCACGTGGCTTTCCAGCATCGAATTCCTCCTTTTAGGTACCCGACCTCTCGCGACCAGCTACACCAAAACCTGCTCTTGTCTTCTTCGTTCTTCTCAGGCTTCGCTGTTTAGCTGCAAACACATGTATGTAATCCTATCTGGGGCGGTGAAACCGTCACGGTTGGCTCTGTCACTGGTGTCAGTAACTATTAATGACATCCGAATCGGACGGCGCGCCACGAAAGGGGCTTCCTTCCTGCCTCTCATGAACTCGGCTCACGACGCGCGTCTTCTCCGGCAGACATCTGTCAGCGTGCATTCAAGCGAAGCCGTGGGCGAGAGGCCTAGGACGCGTCTAGGGAGACGGTAGGCGTGCGGGAACAGGGGAGAGGAGAGAAATACCAGCTCTCATCGAGGGCTGGGGTTTGTCGGGGTCGGCCGGCCGCGGGGGACGGACGGCGGCAGCGCGTGCTCGTGGGTCACGTGACGCGCGCCTACAACCACCTACCGAAACCGCGGCCCGGCCGACTGAACGCTGTAGCAGAAGCCGGGCACAGCCCCAGGCCAAGCGGAAGGGCCTGAAGCAAACCCGTGCTGCCCCGAGCGTTAGCGAGTCATACAGAGGGAAGAGGAGGGTGGGCAAACGAAAACAGCCTATGAGCTTTGAGGGCAAAGGCAGAGAAGCGATTGTGGCGCCGACGCGTTCGCCGCGCGCGTGACCGTGGCGGCGCTTCCTTCCGAAGCGCCCATCACGGCGCTATGGGCCGGCCTCCGTTCTCGTGCTTCGCTTGACTCCCGCAAAGGCACCGCAAGCGGTGCCTTAGCTCGCATCAAGCGAAGCCGTGGGCGAGAGGCCTAGGACGCGTCTAGGGAGACGGTAGGCGTGCGGGAACAGGGGAGAGGAGAGAAATACCAGCTCTCATCGAGGGCTGGGGTTTGTCGGGGTCGGCCGGCCGCGGGGGACGGACGGCGGCAGCGCGTGCTCGTGGGTCACGTGACGCGCGCCTACAACCACCTACCGAAACCGCGGCCCGGCCGACTGAACGCTGTAGCAGAAGCCGGGCACAGCCCCAGGCCAAGCGGAAGGGCCTGAAGCAAACCCGTGCTGCCCAAAACGAGCGAAGGCTCCCAGCGGAGCCATAAGTATGCGAACGCTGCGCGCGGGTGCGAAGGCCCTGCGGGCCCGCGAGGCCCAAACCGAGCCTGAGAGAGGATGAAACTCACGACGCGTGCCATGCGCAGACTCCGGTCTCTTGGTACACATCCATATGTCGATAAGGGGGAGACTCGGGGGATTAGAATTCGTAGCAGGATACTTAAACTGAAGTAAAGGTAGTGGCGAGGCTGCGCGTACGTGCGCTGCTTCGTGATGGAGTCCGCAGTATGCCGGGGGTGAGGAGCGAAGTACGACGTGTACCCGGTGCATGCCCGAACCGCTTGTCACCTGTTCAAATGATGAGGGCGTGCTCTTACATAGAGCCCGCAGCATGTGATGAGCGCGCCCGTAGGCTAACACAGTGATGAGCGCGCCGACTGGGCTAACGCAGTGAAGAGCGCGCCCATGGGGCTAACGCAGTGATGAGCGCGCCCATGGGGCTAACGCAGTGATGAGCGCGCCCATAGGGCTAACGCAGTGATGAGCGCGCCCATAGGGCTAACGCAGTGATGAGTGCGCCCGTAGGCTAACACAGTGATGAGCGCGCCGACTGGGCTAACGCAGTGATGAGCGCGCCCATGGGGCTAACGCAGTGATGAGCGCGCCCATAGGGCTAACGCAAGTGAAAGGAGAGGCTGGTTCCAGGCAGCCTCGGGAGTTGAAATGAGAAGGAACTGTGGGAAAGGGGGTTTGTTCGATGTCGAACATAGGTCACATGAGAGCGGGCATGACCCGCTCCGGTGCCGCTCGGAACTAACCGACACGCGCGGCACGTGACGGTTCGAGTTCGATAAGTAAGTCCGAAACACAAAGGGGGAGCAGGAGGTGCAAGGAGCAGGGGCATTGGTGCAAAGGGGGAAGCGACAGAGTAGAGGAATACTCACAAGTCAATTACAGACAAATTGGGGGCGAGTGGCTTGTGGCGCGGAGGTCGGCATCAGCGGCGGCAGTCCCGGCTGGTAGGGGAGCGAGAGCGACGGGGGCGCCGTGGGCGTATCCAGGGTGGTCGTCCCACTCGTCGCCGCGTGCGGCACCTGCCCATCCGCCGTAGGACGTCCTCGGGGCCTTGCGCGGGGCGTAGTCAGTGTCACTGTACGCGCGCGTGACTTCCACCTGAGTATATGCGCTTTGTGCGGCAGCCGCAGCTGCGGCAGGCCCGTCGTGGCCGAGCGCCGGGTCGAACTGCCTACCGCCGGGGACCCACGGACTCCGGTAGCTCGCGACGTCGTCGCGCGCTGTCGCCCGTTCCACCGTCCATTCCCTGTTGTACTCCTCCGTGTCGAAAGCCATCCCGTTTATCACGTTGTAGAGGAAATGGCGTGCGAGCGGGTACCACGCGGGGTAGAGCTTCTCGGCGTCCCGCGCTCCGATGAAATACTTGAGGTGATTTGTCAACTCGGTGTCGAGGAAGCATTCGCCCGGTTGTACGATCTTGGTGAAGTCGGTGCGCGCGCGGACACCTTTGATGAGTCGGTCCATCCACTTGTTGTAGTCGGAGAAGGTGATGTCTTCGATAGAGAAGTCGTTAGGGGCGAAGCCGCGCTTGACGAGGGCGGCGAAGTCGACGATTCGTGGTGCCTTGGTGCCTGCAGCGAATCGAATGCCAGACAGAGCTGTCATGGGCAGGGAAGCCATGTTAGCGATGGTGGCCATGACTTTGTCGTCGAAGAAGGTGAGCGGGGGGACGATCCCGTAGCCAATAGCGATGAGGTAGCACTCTGGGATGGCGGCGTCAATGATAGCACCCATGGGACGGTGCGTACGGGGACCGAGTAGGGCGGCTGGCGCCGGTTCGTTCTTCTTCATCTTGGCGTCGGCTAGCTTCGTCGCTGTCTCGCTGATCTTCATCTGCAGGGACCTCGCAAACGTCGACCAGAGGTGGGTCATGTGCGTGGCGAGGCCGATCTCAGCTCCCGTGTTCGCGTAGAGGGGGATCATGCAGGGGCCGGTGTCTGGGTATTTCTCCGGGTCTTCCATGCACAGAGTGGTCTTCGCACGGCTCGCGTCGTTTTTGATCTGAATGACCTTGTTGCGTTCGTTGCGCTCGTCGAACGTGAGGGCATAATTCTCGACCTCGGCGACGTCTGCCTTCCAGGCAGCGAAGTCGAAGTCCATCGGTACGCCTGTAGATACGGGGAAGCCGGAGTTGGGGAGTATCGCGGCACCAGACATGTCGCCAGAGAAGCTGGGTATATGCGCGTGAAAACGGAGTTTGGTGATTCGGAAAAGCGGGGTCGTCGAGAGGCAGCGGTGAGCGGTTGTCGATGTCGAATACGTGGAGAACAAATGAAAACAGCCTATGAGCTTTGAGGGCAAAGGCAGAGAAGCGATTGTGGCGCCGACGCGTTCGCCGCGCGCGTGACCGTGGCGGCGCTTCCTTCCGAAGCGCCCATCACGGCGCTATGGGCCGGCCTCCGTTCTCGTGCTTCGCTTGACTCCCGCAAAGGCACCGCAAGCGGTGCCTTAGCTCGCACGACAAAATATAGCGACGTCAGGTAACCATAAATTCTGCTATAAAAGCAGGGGACGTGGTGACGCAAGAGAGACACCAAACGCCTTCTTCGAGACTTCATTACTTGCTTCGCCATGTCTACTCCAGTCAAGTATGTTCAGCTCGGCAAGAGCGGATTGCGCGTTTCCGTGCCCATAGTGAGTGGCTTGACTTCCCGCTGCCCGCGTACTGAATCGCTTTTACTAACGCATCGTCACATAGATGGGTATGATGACTTACGGGAACCCCAAGTGGGCGGTACGTGCGCTAATCCGCAGCTCCCATACTGCTACTCACCTTCGTCTGTCTATGTGCAGGCTCCGGATCCGTCGCTTGCATGGGTCAAGGGCGAGGACGATGCGCTCCCGGTCATGAAGGCGGCCTGGGATCGCGGTATCAAGTGAGTATTATTTAGGCCTTCATCAGATCCATTGTGACTGACCTGGGTCGATGACAGCACTTTCGACACTGCCAACAACTATTCCAACGGCGACTCCGAGCGCCTCGTGGCCAAATTCATAGAGAAGGTGTGCTGGGATGGTATCGCCACGATATTTTCGCCTTGACTGAAACTCTTTCTATCAGTTCAACATTCCTCGCGAAGAAATCGTCATTGCGACCAAGTGCTACGGCCTCGTCGGCAAGGGTGCCGACCACAATATCATGACCTTCATCACGCCTGGTATCTACGACCGCAAGGAGTACATCAACCAATCCGGCCTCTCTCGCGCGTCCATCTTCAACAACGTCGAAGGATCTCTCGCGCGCCTGAACACGTCGTACATCGACCTCTACCAGATCCATCGCTTTGACCCTAGCACGCCGCCCGAGGAGACGATGAAGGCGCTCCACGACCTCGTCGAGTCTGGCAAGGTGCGCTACATCGGCGCGAGCTCGATGCGCGCCTGGGAGTTTGCGCTCCTCAATGAGGTCGCCGAGAAGCACGGATGGACGAAGTTTGTGAGCATGCAAGACGAGTATTCGCTGCTCTACCGCGAGGAGGTCAGTCTTTGAACTACCGCGAGACCCCAATTGTCGTGCTGACCAGATTGGCTTCAGGAGCGCGAGATGTTGGCGTACTGCAAGTACCACGCCATCGGTGTGATTCCGTGATCGCCTCTCTGTGGCGGCTTGTTGGCGCGCTCTTTGGGCGAAACGGATACCGCGCGCACGAAGTTGTTTTCCGACATGGGCTGGCAGGCCGGCGACGCGAGCAACGAGATTCGCGCACGCGTTGAGGAGATCGCGAAGAAGCGTGGGTGGACAATGTCCCAGGTATGTCTGCGCCGCCCGGGCAATTTGTGACTCGCTCACAGCATTACAGGTCGCTCTGGCGTGGGTGCAGCGGAGTGTCACCAGCCCCATTGTTGGTATCAACTCGACCAAGCGCATTGAGGAAAGTATCGTCGATGGGGAATTGACCGAGGAGGAGGCCAAACATCTGGAGGAACCGTGAGCACTATACGATCTTTTCTGCATCCCCATTCTAATGTTGGTTGCAGATACCAACCCGTTGCCGTCCGCGGCCACGCCTGAGCCTGTATAAACCAATCAATGTATCCTAAATCGCACGTTCACAAATACAAATGTAGATCGCTGTATGCCGCGGACTTCAATCGATCCGCAAGCCAGTGACTAGCATTGTATTGCCTTCAGTTATCACTCATTACGAGGAAGCGGTCTGACTATCGTGTGCAGCATTCACGACTCAAACTTCAAGTATCTAGGTGCTTTCCGGTCGCTCTGGGACAGTCTGGTATCAACCTACGAAGATCTCCTACACGTCATGCGTGCTAGGGAAAGTCTGCTATATATTGAAGAGCTTCGCGTCGGCTGTGGACGTTCGTTTGACCGTGACACTGTCTTGTTCTGCTCAGGCAGCAGAAATGTTCGCCAGCCGCCAATGGTCGCCTCGCACGCGTGACGTGAATATGTACTTAGCATAAGTACTAGTAGAGGTATTGTTCTTATAATATCCCCGAATAAAACCGATTTCCTTCCTTCCTTCCTGTCGTCGCCAGATGATAGGTATCGTCCGCATGCTGGTATACGGACGTGTACAACACGACATTTGGAGGTACGCAAGGGCGCAGGTCGAAGTAATCGTAGTCAGAATCATGGTAAGGTTGGTAGAGGAATATCTTCAGCTGCTGCAGTGCAGGACATCGCAGCAGGGCCTTGATTCGCTCTATGTTTCCTTTTCCGGACGATATGTGACGTAGGGTGAGCATGAAAAGCCTTGCTGACGACCGCTTCAGCATGCATTCGATAGCATGGGCCTGCATATTGGTTGTACCTAGATCCAATCGATCGAGTAGGGGTACCATAAGCCCGTCGAAGAGACTGGCTAAGTCGGGCATATCCCCACCGCTCAGCATGAGGATCCGTAGGTGAGGGAGAGTGATGGGCGTCGCCAAAGCCGGTACTCTTGTATCTGCTTCTCTGCCGAATATAAAGCTCCTCGGTGGGACGATTGTACCCTCAAAGACTTGGAGACGTGGGCAGGCGCGAAACAGTTCCATCACATGCAATGAAAGGATGTGATTCACGCTGACATACGTGAGTTGGCGGAGAGTATGTGCATGAGCGTGAACGTCAACGACGATGTTGTACCACCGCACAGCCCGAAGAGCAGATGATGCGTAAAATACGTCCCATAGCCGCAGAGCGGCCTGCTTCTCATCATCATCGAAGTACCAGCGGCCTCGTGTTGGCTGCAGCGTGACTTGCTTGAGAGCCGGAAAGGACATCGTGGGCAGGCAGTATAATGGTTCGAAGAGATGAGACACCCGTAAGCTTTTGTCCCAGATGGATATGTGTATACCGATCCATCGGTGAGCGGCGGAGGCCACGATGCGCACGAACCGTCGCCATATATCGATATTGCGGTTCTTGACGGGAAATTTTTCATTGTCGATGATATGCAGTGTCATGGGAAGCCCAGCAGAATAATGCAAGCAGAGCGCCAGAACGGTGACATCGCGCCTCTGGGGAAATGGGACGTCCACCATGGTCCACAGCTGCGGGCAACCGCGCGTCACCGTCAACCAGCGAGAGCAGACGTATCCAAGGAGGATCGTGGTCTGAGAGTACCGGATAGGCTTCGGGTAAAGCAAGTACGGATCCAGACTAGGGTCTCGAGGATAAACGGAGAAATCGTCGATTTCACCGCACATCATGAAGATGGCGCACAGCAGTTCGGTGGGCAAGCCGTGAAAGAAGCATTCGCGCGGTCGTTCAACTGTACTGGAGGAATCGGTGCCTATTCAACCGCATGAGAAGAATACGAAGACGGTGGGTGAGGGTTCGGGTACTACCTAACGCAGTCGCTGGGCTGAGGAGCAAAAATTTGCTCGAATTAACGAAAGTGCTGAGTGGCCGCGCAGCTAAGGCTCCAGCTGGCTGCGGCTCCGCCTCCGGGCTGTCGATGATACTGAGAGTAGCGAAGTTGACGATGTCGATAGGAAGGGCAGAAGGGCAGCGCTCTGAGTTCATAAAATTGTGAACATTCGCGTAATCAGTGTAACGATTGTACTTACCAGCGCCGTCGTTCTCCGAGGTACGGCCCGCATGGCGGGGCGTGGTCATGTCGAGAAATGAGAGGGGATTGTGGCGTCGTGCCCTTACTGAAGATGAGGTGTCAGGGAAAGCACGAACACCTGGACCAAGAACACGCATACCTTGCAGAGTGCAGAGCGTCGCGCAGTAAAAAGACAATGGAAATTTCTCAGTCGGTTGATTGTCAGGCGGAGAGAGCAAAGAAGGGAACAGCGCGCGTTTGCTATGCTCTCCTTGACTGTACGTTCTTATTTGCGCCGGACAAGTTCCCGCTGGCAAGCTTCGACCGAAAGACAATAACAAAGAGAACAATTGGGAGATGATATCAACCGGTATCGGCTTCGAGCATGTATATGGGCTATGGCATCCTTTTCAGTATTGCGCGAGGGCGCTGTCGAAGGACGAGACGAGGATGGAAGTCCAGGACAATTGAACAATGTCGGGCAACGTCGGCCCGCCACCCGTGTGATCAGATAGGGGTGGAATTTATTTTGTTGAAGTTTGTTGCATCCTCCGACCATGTTCTTTCATGTTTGTGACTGCGCTGTAATGAACTTGAGTTTTGGGATCCCTTGGATGTCCTCACGGACCTTGCGGACTGGGCATGAGCACATGACCTGCCCTGTGCCCATTTTTGGGTGGCAAAGGGCCTTACACCCGAATAGGGTGTGCGACAGGAACCGATCCGTCGTTTACCCTCAGACTTGTCGTCTCGGCCGTCGTTGCTCCCGTTGTCTCTCGTTTTCCTTTATTTGCCGCCCGCTCGCACTAGGACTAGTCCCTCCTTGATCTCCGCACCGCGCCCTACTTTGTCCTCGACCTCAACTCCAACCTCAACACCGTGCCTTACGCATCCCGGGATTAATGATCGTCGACCGCCTACTCTACGCGCGCGCTCTCGGAGGAGGCGGGTTCATCATCCAGACCCTCGCTCAGGCGCGCCGACTTGTCATCGAGCAGGACACCCCGCTGTTCTACGAGGAGTACGCGCCACATCCCTTCGCCGACACCGCTCTCTTCCTTGGAAGCACCGCGCTGCAGATCGCATGGCTGCTGCCGCTGTTCGTAAGGCCCGGAGCCGATCAGCAGGACGATGAGGACGAGGAGAAAGCCGTGGGGCTCCCGGCGGACGAGATCACTCTGGTCGATAATCTGCACGAACTCGGCGCGCCACCACCCATCGAGCCAGACGCTGCACAGCTCGCGTACCTGCCCACGTACGCGGTCTGCAGCCTGCTAACAGGTGCGTCATATCCTTCGCTTCCGCATCCTGGTGAGACTTGCTGACGCTTGCGCAGCGCTGTGGACGCCATTCTTCCTCGAGCAGAACTACATAGTGTGCGAGGCCATCCTCACGCTCGCCGTCTTCATCCACCTCTACTCTCTCTTCACGCCCTTCCTGCACACCCCGGTCCTCCGCTCCCGCAAGCACATCCTCACTCACCTCGTCGCCAAGAGCTCGACCGGACTCGCCATCCTCTACATGTGGAAGACATGGGGCGCGCTCGGGGTACGTTGCATTCGTTCCCGTCGCCTCCAGCACAGCCTTTACTAACACTCGTCCAGGGCACCGGCGCACCCACCACATCGACCCAGGGCATCAGCGCCATGATCTTTCTCACCATCGCCCTTGCCACCGGCCCTGACCCCCTGGTGCCCGCAGCGCTCATCCTCGACGTCCTCGCGCTTGCTGCGGGCCCCGGGGAGGCCTGGCGCAGCACGTTTCGCTGCATCGCCGTCCTGCTGGGCGCGGTAGTCGTCGTGGAGTGGATTCTCCTAGGCCGGCCGGGCCTGCGTTGGGGCGCGGAGGAGGAGGTCGACAAGGCGCGCGAGCGCGAGGAGGATGGCTACGCGAATGAAGAGACGGTCTTCGACGCAGATGAGGAGATGGAGGCGCAGAAGACCAGCCCACGCATACGGCAGGGCGTGCCGAGAAGGGCGGACTGAAAGTTCTGAGGACCGCCACACCGAAGCGCTTGTGGCCCGGCAACACTTTCTTTCTTTTGAACTTTTATCGACTTGGGCAATCTTGCACTGTACTTATAGGGCTCTTTGTGGCATAATGGTGTCTCTGGTCGTAACATATTGGGCGGATAGCTGTTGCAATGTACTGTAATTCGAACGCTATGCAATGTGTTCCGTCTCTCTTGAAAATTGGTCGTGTGTTTGCCTCAAAGTCCACTCACATTTGACTCGCACACCTTGCTAGTTATCAGAAATTGCACGCAAGCCTCAGGTCTGTTCTCTCGCTATACGCTCGACACCTGTCTCTCTAGGGTATAAACTCCGTTGGCCACAAAATTTACTCGCTTGCCTCGTACTTGGCCAACGTCTCGACATTGACGCCCCACCACTCCTGGAGCTCCTCGAGCGCGGTAGCCTGATCCTCGGCGCTCGTGGTCTCCACGCCGTCGCTGATGACGGTCACGCTGCGAAGATATACGGTGTCAGCCCGAACCCTCCTCCAAGGCGTATAATTAAAATAAAGCAACGGGAGCTGATTTCAGGCGCAAGAGCGGAGCCGCCCAAGCCGAAGGATAGCAAGAGCAGATGGAGGGAAGAGAATGGAGGAAGATAGCGAACGTACTCAAAGCCGAACTTTGTAGCGTCCACGCTGGATCCGTAGACGCAGGCGTTGGTGATGCTGGGGGCGGAAGGGAACCCGTCAGTTAATTGTCAGCCTTGAGAAGGACTCTGGAAAGCATACAGGCCAGTGACGACGACCTTGTCGATGTTCCGCGCGCGCATCTCGGGGGCGAGGGTTGTGACTGCGAGGTTGGGGTGAGCATCTCTTGTAGAACGATTTGAACCGTCGGGAACGTACACTCGTAATATTGGTTCTGTGGGCGAGGGCGAGGAGAGTCAGTATTCAAGTTGGCCACGCTTGGAGTGTGTGGGAAACGACGTACATCGGCGAAGGCAGAGTAAGAGTCGACGTGCTGGTTCTGCGCTTTGTGGATCTGCGTGATGGGCGTCTTTCCCAGGAGCGTGTCGAGGCGGGTCTGCACGCCGGCCTCAATGTCGGCGCCGATGGTGCCGGGCTAATGGAAGGGTTAGCAGGTGACATGTCAGTGGGAGAGCAAAAAATAGGTGGGTAAAGGAAGAGCAATTGCTATGGTGAGGCGCACTCACCACGCAGTGGTCAGCATACAGCGACTGCAGCTGAGTCTCGTTGTATCGACTCGCGAGCATCGGGATTTGTACGCTATCCCCGCTCGCATGCCCGGGGTGGTTCGACGCGAAGGAGACGTGAGTCTGCGGGTGCCAGTCCTGAGAGGTGGCAATCACTGCGGCGGCGGAAACGACATGTCAGCTCAATAAAATCAGGATTATTGTCCTGGCTGCCGCGGCAGCAAGACAACTGCGCTCAACGCGGATACGTACTTCCCCAAGAGTGCTCGTCGAGCAGCTGATAGATAGTGGGCAGAATATTGTATGCCCGGTCGCTGCCGAGAGTGCCGTTGATGAAGTCGTACTGCACGTCGACGATGAGCAGCGCAGTCGTCGGGTGCTCGTGCGACGCCGTGCTGATGCCTGCGTACTGTATGGGGAGGTCAGACGGTACACTTGACAATGTCACGTAGTGCTGAGATCTCCGCTATACTCACGGGAACGCCTAGCACGTCCTCCGGCAGCGGTACCGCTTGTGCATACCGCGACGCAGCCAGCGCAAGTGCAGTGAGCTTCGTGATTGTCGTGAACATGATTGTGGGCGTCAGCGTGTCTGGGCACAATATTCTCCGTACTTTTTATACGCCATCAACGGCACGTTCGGCGACGGCGAGGCCGAGGAAGTGAAAGCATGGTCTCCGGAGCGGGTACAGATAAGGAATTTCCATCCCGGGCAGCACTGGCGTAGAACACCAGTGACAAAAGTGGTTCACTTTGCTCAAGGTGAAGTAGGCAGGAAGGAAGGAAGGAAGGAAGTTGGGTTTATTCGGGGGAGGTCCCTAAACAGGAACGGCCCTATCCGCCCTACGCAATCCAAGGATAAACTGCGCGACGGAGCACGTTGAACCTTATCGCTGTGCCCAACGAGCTCGGCGTAGTACTGGACTACCCCGCGCGCGTCGTCTCACGAGGTCGGATCTCGGCACGACAGTTGACGAACACCACCCTTTGTACCATTGGCCTACTGCCGTTTACGATACGTATCTGGGACATACAGAGGCACCGTCTCGTAGACCGCGAATACACGAAAAACATATCTAGCCCATTGAGCCAAACGATCGTCTTCTCGTTGTTGCGACATGTGCATGATGAGCTGTACGCCATGTGGCATTCCCCGCCCGCGGAGAGGCAGGGATGCGTACCACCCCGTGCGTAATGCCAGGAGCTCCTGTGAGCCCTCGCAGGCTAGCAACGCGTGAGCCTCATCCTCCACCGCAACTCCGCACAGCCTACACAGACGATGCTCCCGTGGCACCCTCAGTCGGTACCGGTCCGCCCTTCTCAGCTGTTCTACAGCCAGAATATGATCCGACACCAGCAAGCGTGTGAGTGCTTTCCGATGCGCTGCGATAATCACGCCCATGTAGGGCCGCATTGCGCGCAGGCGTGGCACAGGCCGTTTCTCATCAAGATTCAAGGGTTTAGAGTCACTGCTATTCGGGCTTGGTTCCGGCCTGTAATGGCATTTGCAGAACTTGAGTTGTAGGCGTAAGTAAATGCATTGTCGCTCAATTAGGCAATTCCGCATTTTCTCGCTGTCACTGGTAAGAGTCACGACTCGATGAGGCTGCACATCCTCTCCCTGACATAGAAGCCCATCAGGGTATACTCTCAATAACAGAAGCTGTAGCACCCTCATCGCCTCCCAGCAACGCTCCCAACCGCTACCAAGAATCCATTATTCCGACCCGGTACGGTGCTTATCACCCGTCGAATCCAATGGCCACCACTCGCCCGCTCCTCATCGGACCCTCTACGGGGCCAGAAGCACCCTATCCTCTGCGGATGGAAGGCAAAGTAGTTAGGGGCTTTGGGCGCGGCTCCAAAGAACTAGGCATACCCACCGCCAACCTCCCCGTCGACACCAGTCTGACACCGTGGATCGCTGATATCAAGTCCGGGGTGTACTTTGGTTGGGCATCCCTGCACCTGCCGCCGTCGCATCCGAACCGCCCATCGGCATCCTCAGAGGCGCGCTCTGGGCTCGACGTATATCCCATGGTGATGTCAATTGGGTATAACCCGGTCTACAAGAACACGGAGCGGTCGGCGGAGGTGCACGTCCTCCACGAGTTCGGGGCTGACTTCTACGGCGTCGAGATGCGGCTGCTGCTCACGGGGTTCATCAGGGAGGAGAAGAACTACCCCGCGCTGGAAGCGCTGATCGAGGACTCCATCAACATAGACTGCGATGTAGCGCGCAATAGCTTAGATCGGGAGTCTTGGGCATTGCGAGAGGCAGGCAAGGGCACGCTGGATGGGAGTTGGTTGGTACGTGTAGCGGTAGAGAAGAATCTATGACGACATCTCTTCACCAACATCGTAGGTATACAGTGGCAGCATCAGACAACGACAAGCTGGTCAACATTATCCGAAAGCCTTGCGAGAGCCGCTCCTTTGGCATGACCAGGGCATGACTGAACCGAACCATGACTTCGGAGCCGCGTGGCACGTGTGCCACAGCGACAAGACTTTGTGGCGTGTGCTGGCAGATATCGGCCGTTTCCGCGCTTAGACGATCGTCCACAGATCCGATCGAACTCTAATTTTCGGTTCCTCACTCACCTCCACAGAAGAGCCTTTGGGTGAGTGGTGGCGACGGGGCGCGCATCAGCGGGCGTCCTGGACGCGTTGTTGACTGCGAATCATGTTTACTGACTCGCGATGTTGCAGTCACCGCTGTCTCCGATCCTACAATGAGTTACGTCGCCAAGGGTGAAAAGGAATACGACGCCGCGGGCGCGGTCCCGGGCGCCAAGCTGCACAAAATCCGCATCACGCTCACGTCCAGCAACGTCCGTAACCTCGAGAAGTGTACGTTAACTGCAAATGTGCTTCGGAATATCGAACTTATCAAAGGATGTTACAGTCTCGGGAGACCTGATCAACCGCGCGAAGGACAAGCAGCTCCGCGTCAAGGGCCCCGTTCGTCTCCCCACCAAGGTCCTTACGATCACCACCCGCAAGACACCTTGCGGTGAGGGTTCGAAGACCTGGGACCGTTACGAGCTCAAGGTGCACAAGCGCCTCATCGACCTCGAGTCCTCTTCGGAGGTCGTCAAGCAGATTGTGCGTAATTCTCTCGTGCTACATCATCTTCAGATGCTGATTTATTGCCTCAGACCAGCATCAGCCTGGAGCCTGGCGTCGAGGTCGAGGTCACCATCTCTGGTTAAATTCATGTTGCATTGTACTACCCGACTTGTCGGTCATGTTGTATGTCACGCATTGCATGCTGTTCACGCTTTCCCCTGTTCCTCACACGTCGATGCCCTCGGTTGAACGTGCCCCAAGCGCGTTTTGGACTTCGTTTGCACGGTGCAGCAGTTGAATCTCTCTCGGAAGTGGTTGTACCGCACGCTTGCGATGACTGAATGGAGAGTTGGCAAGAAGGACGGTCTTTCACGGTTTATCTGGAGTACGGTCCTCGTGAAGACAAGTTATGGCACGATAAAGCCGTATCGGACGTCATGCACGCTTGAGGTGCCAGCGTTGGTACAAAGAGGAAGTGCGCCGTCGTTGCGGGGTTTCTCGCGGGGGAGGTCGCAGGCAAGACTAAGTACAGCTACGTCGGCGTTTGTAGGCGACTGCAGTAACGCTAAGCTGACCTTTGGCATATCAGATCTCCTGTTACTGATAATCAGCGCCCGAGTCAGGCTATTCATCTTCAGGTCGAGACAGTATACCAGCTCATGCCCTTCAGACTCAGAGCCGGACCTCTGCCATTGCTCCTGCCCCTATGCCGTCATCTTCCTCCTTCTTACCCCCAACCGCCGTCCCTTTGACACCCACATTCCTGTTCGGGTCTGTCAGCTGCACGGCTGTGATACCACTACGCTCACGCCGCCGACGGTATACCTAGTCGTTCGACGAGCGGAGCTGTTGTCGGAGCGTGGGAGGTACCGATACGCCGCCCAATTAAACGCGGAGCGCGATCTCATACAGAGCCCACGATGACTGGCGGGGTGCAACGACACTCGCGATGCGGGCGCTCCAAGCATGAAAGCAACTAGACAAACGCCTGGCTGTGCAGAGAACGAAGGCGCGCACTGCAGATTCGGCCTGGACTGGGGCACCTGATCGTGGGATCTGCTCTGTTGAACTTGCCTTTTAGGAAACAAGCCAAACAACGAATCGTCGCTCGACACTGTCGAGATTCAACAGGACTCATACCGAAGGTCGAATAACGCCTGGTATTACGGAAGTATGATGGCAAAGCCATGAAACGAAGTCCTTGCTAGATAAATAGACTGGTCTACAGCAGTAAATGGTGTGGTGTATGCTAGATGGCTATATGTACATAGTGCATAAGTTGAGAGAGCATTTGCGAAATGAGATAGTACAGCAAGAAAAGTCCGAAGAGAGAGGGGAGATGACAGCACGTAGATGTGATGTAAGCAGGATGGGGGGTTATAATGAAGAATACTGTAAACGTGGATTGGCTGTACACGGGAAGACGCTTAGATAGGTCGTCAAAATCGTGTCATGATAGTCGTAAGGGGCCGCGCCTCGCTGAGTTGGCGTCCTCAGATGGGCAGTGTGTATCTTGATCGTGATCGTCTTCGTCGCGCGTTATTGATTGAGCGCTTAGCAGGCCGCGATCTGCGTGAACATATCGGTACCCTGCAAGCCGGTCAGTACTTGTTGCCAGTGAACGCGGTGAAGTGTACTCACCGCACTTGCGCTAAACTCGTGCGCAGTAACCATCTTGAACTCGCGCACGTCGCTCGTGATAAGAAAGTCAACGCCGCTCATCGCGCACGCCATCTTCAGGGGCACGAGCTGCGGGTGGCGGACACCGTCGGGGCTTGAGCGCAAAGTGACCGAGCGCAGCGCGCCGTTGTGCACGGCCCTCACGACACCGTGGAGGTTGGTGCTGTGTGCCAGACCCATGGCGAGATGCTCCAGCGAGCACGCTTCGGCGCGCCATACAGCTGGAGCAATCCATGCACCGGCCACCGTGAGCGTGCGCAGGCGGGGGCAGCCGTCGCGGACAGCGTCGACGAGTGCGGGCTCCTGGAGCGCAGGTAGTGCGAGGGCCTCAAGGGCGCTGCCCTGGGCCTCAAGCATACGCAACGCCTCATCGTCCCACACTCGCGCGACGTCAAGCACTCGCAGACGAGCATCCCGCAAGAGCCAGTCGGCGCATTCGGGGTTGAGAGGGCCGGTGCAGTTGACACGGAGAGCCTCGAGGGGCATGGCGCACGGCTGCGTTGTGGTCGATGGCAGGACGGGCGGAACGCCAGCCAACGACAATGCGCGCACGCAATTGGACCACGCCGCAAGGAGATCGAACAGCACGGTCGCGTCTGCGGACCAGTTTGCCAAGTGAAGGGCGGAAATCCTCGGGCCAGCAGCGAGAAGGGCGAGCGTGTCGACATCCAGTCCTACACTGTCTGTGGTGCTGCGATCCGCGTTGGTGGCGACGTTAGCCGCAGGACCAAAGAGAGCCAGGTGAACGGTCTCAAGGCGCGGGCAGCACTTGACGACATGAGCGAATGTAAGCTCGGAGAGACCATCCGGTTGATTGCGGTCAACGGTGGCGCGCAGCGAACGGACCGCTGCAGCCAGCGCTGGCTGGCGGTCCATGGTGACACGGAATGTGTCGGCCGCAGAGGCATCACGGAGGGCGACATGGCGGAACAGAAGACGCTGAGCGGATACGCGCCAGCTGCTGCAGACGAGCGCACTGGCACGAAGCGTAGCACGGTCAGGCTCGGTGGCGGGCGTGAGCGCGGCGTGCTCGAGAATGTCGTACACGAGCTCGAGCGGGATGTCTACTCGGCGTGTGGGCGTCGTGGCGGGTGTCGTCGATGATGTGCGCGTAGCCGGGACGAGGGCGATGTCTATGTCATGCCTGACGTGCTCGGTCGCAGCCTGCAAGGCGGTTAGTGGTTGGTCGTGCAGAGATGTCGGCACACGCACCGAGGAGTACACAGAGGAGAAGAGACCCATTGTAGCGGGGAGGTCGTGGCGGGGAGGAGGGCGGCAAGGAGCCGTTCCCAATGCGCTCCCGTATTTATGTTCATGGCAATAATGGAGATGGACGCCGGGAACAAAAGCAATACTCCTGACGAGCCGCCTGCCCGCTGGTTCGGCTCAGCCACGCGGCGTCCGCTTTGGCTCCGTCGTCTCCGGATCCGGACTCACCGCCTGCCTCGAGGCTCACTCGCGCTGCACTGCATGCATAAGTAGCAGGTCCTCGTGCGCGCCCATTGTCTCCTTACCTCGTCCGCCTCCCCCTCATTTAGCCATCTACGCGCAATATCCGCGCCTGATGGCATGACTCGCCGCCCCCTTTGACTCACTGCACCAACTGTGATTTAGTCATGGCTGACAGGCAAGTCCTCTTTTTCGCGGAAGAGGGCTGACAATCCAGTCTACCTTGGCGAAGAAGTAATCCTTTTCGGCACTGTCTACGACCCGCCAGTCTCCTGAATTTACATGCTGACGCCACCTGCTTACTGCGCGGCTGCGCTGCTGGCGCGAGGCCTGTGGAAGCTGGATACAGTCATCCTTCGGTCATCAGATTCAGACTCATTGCTAGCAATGAGTCGCGAATCTCCTCGTGTTGTATATTCCTCGCTAGTGCTTGGTCCTTCTTGTCCCTCTCGCGAGGCGCTGAACCCTCTTCGAAAGCACCCCCTTCGCCCTCCGCCTTCGGACTCAACTCGATGACTCTCCTTCCGTGCTGCGCCTCCCTCCGTACTGTGCCCGCGCTCAGTCGTCACCGCGTGCGTTCCCGTCGGCTACACCTGTTCGCACCCCCCGCCTCCCGCTCACTAGCGCCCTCTCTCGACACCTCCGCCTGACAAAGTGGCCGATACCCTCGCAGCCTGAGCTTGTCAATGACCTTTGTGGATAATCTAGGGTGCAGCGCGCCTATAGAAAATACCTGCAAGCTCGGACGGCAGGCGAGCACCGCAAATGCGCGCCAAACGCTATAGCTAGAAGCTCTCGCGCGCCTCTGGCGTGCAAAGTTCAGCATAGCGCATCTCGGCTCTTTCCAACTTCGAACGATAGCAAAGAGCCGGGCTCTTCATCCTATCGACCCTACTCGCTGTGCTAGAAGCTGGCCTGCTGGTCTTCTGCACGTCGTCCGTCGCATACGGCGACACGCAACATGGCTGTAACGCCCTCGATCGCTGCCCATCGCGCGCTGCGCGCAGTCAGACTCCAGATCGATGCTGGCGCGTATAGCAGTCCTCTTTGTTCCCCTCCACCACTATACGAAGCGCTCTGCAGCCGTACAATCTTGGTCCTTGACACGCCCAATACAACGAACAGTGTCAGTACTCATACGACATGCGACGCCCTCGCGCCATCATGCATCAGTTCGTAATCAGCACGCCCTTAGCCCTCTATCAACATACAGTGTTGCATGCCCAGTGGCTGCTCATCGACATTGCTTGTCTATAGTATGAACATGACAGGGCGGACCTGTTCATCGCTCGATCTACCTTCACGTAACTCTCAGCCGGCGCAGCGCAGCTCTGAACACCCTGACTCAATTCTGTCGACCCCCGCGCGGCCCCGACGAGTTCATTGAACCTTGGCGTGGCGGGCTGTGCACTCGTCCATGGCCAAGAGCCCCGGCACCCTGACTGCGGCATTCATTACGCGTTCATTCCCTCCCGGACGCCGACATCGGCGTCGATCATCGTGCGCGCGACGACAAGCGTCCTGTGGTTACGGTACATCCTCGCGTCCTCCGTTCAAGCATGCAAAATGTAAGTATGGCTGTACAGTAGACCCTGTGCGTCATCCATTCATGTTTCGACAAGCTGAGCCAGCGCGCGACGGCAAGCCGTCGCACTCTCTCTCTGATTATTGCTATCCCTTTGCTCTCATCGTGACTCCCTCTACATACGTACCCTCGCAATCTGCACACCATCGCTATCCTGCGTATCGATGGAACCACGGCCGCCAAAGCACCACTGGCACGAGAGTCTGAATCTTCGTTGGTACGCGTGTTTATTGTTCTCCGTGCATTATGTTGCCAACCGCACACTTCAATGTCTGTTACTTACCCTCGTGCACGTTTCATTTTCCTGCAGGGATCCCCTCCGACGTCCGTCGGTCACCGAGGCGGAGACTTGGGCTGGTCATCGATCTGGCTCACAAGCCTAAATATGTTCGTTCAATAAAATGCCACTGCTCCCGGCTCCGTAACCGTTCTCCGTCGACGGGGTATGTACAATGTACATGCCTTCGACACGTGCCAGTGTCCGTTTTATATGTCCGTTTTATGAACACGACATACTCAGTCATGATGCATGACGGGTGCGGGTACAGGGCAAACGCTCAGGGAGCACCCTCGCGGCTAGCTTTGCTCATTCCGGAGACGCAGGACGATACATTTTGCCCGTGTTACCGACACCGCTAAGTACGACCTCGCCCTGGAAGTTGTAACGGTTCACAAACAGTCATCTAAGCGCTAGACACCAGCTAAAGCAACGCCGAGTCGAAGCGCTGATGATGTGGTCACAGAAAAATTGAGGACCTCTGACTCTGAGGACGGGTTGGTGACGGAAGTAAAGACGCCCGGCCATCTCCGGGACGGGTGCAAACCCAAAAGGGAGCAAAATGTTGGGAGCGCCAAATCACTACAGTCGTGTACGCTCGGTTGTGCTCGTCCAGGGTCTTCATAGTCATTGAAAGCCAAGCGAGATACGCTGAAGTCAGATGAAATTTCCTGCACCATACTCAGCAACCGTAATCACGTCTTCGACACTGAAGAGGAGTCAGTACATAATGAGTGAATCGCATCCAAAGTTGGTTGTTGTGTTCGACGTACAGCGCGAGTAACTGCGTCTTCGCAGAAAGCAAAAAAGTATGATTGCATATTCGTACGCGTGCGCAAGTCGCAAACGACCAGCGCTCAACGCTCAGCTCGGACTCGGGCGGTGCTACATGAGTCTGTCGAATGCAAGAAGAAATGCTGTGCGCTCGTCATTGCATCCAAAGTACACAGAACACGCAGGACTGGCCTTTCTCCTTCGCGTGAGTCCGATCTCGCCGCCGAGCGGACGCGGATGAGTATTTCGTGATGTACAGGATTATGCGGGCGAGACGACGCGTACTCCTTAGCGAACTGGGTTCAGGGAGTCAGGGCTGAGTAAATAGTGTGACAGCCGTGTTGGACGTCGAGCGCTGCTAAAGACTCACTTGGGCTGTTGTCTCTCGTGTTCCGCGCCCACCGGGAGGTTTATTTGGCCGTATGTAGGTGTTGCTATGCGGGCTCTCTCGGAGATGCCCAAGGCGCGTTGTTCCGATCATGTATCATGCGAAAGGTTTTCATTCAAAATAACTGATGGAGTGGATACAGAAGGACTGGATGCGAGGGAAGAAGGGCGTATTCGGGCTGGTGGCGTTGAGAGTATCCTGCCTTTGTCGTCGGGGAGGTCTGTAAATCCAAGACAATAGGCAAGCATCTGATAGCAGATTAGGTCAGACTCACGGCCTAAACTGAACACCGGTCCCCAAACGATGGTAAGCTCGCAAAACACGTAGCCAAGAGGTCTGGAAGTTATACACATCGAACGGCAGCGCGAGTTGGTTACAGAGAGACGGGTAAGGTGTCCAGAATTTGTGTATGAGATCGGCAGGCGCGAGGCAATAGGTCAAGGTAAGGATCCTCTTGACGAGGCATAGCAGCGACGATAGTCGACCAGAGACGAAGAGCGACAGGACCAGCTTGCGACAAAAGCTGGCCAAAATGTGAACATATTCCAGAATTCCACAACGTGGCGGCAGGCAGAGCGATCTCTATGAGGCTCGGAGTCGTAAGTACAGACCTCCGTGCAGATGATGGCAAGAGGCGAGGGGGGCCTGGCCGTGCAAACAATGATCGGGATTCGGCCCGAACTGACTAAGCAACCGAAATCCTCCGGCAACGACGTCCGGCTTCACCTTCACGGTTCACGCAAAATAATCAGTCTGGTGCGCACGCTGTGTTTCTCCTCGCCAGCTGCTCTCACGTCTAACGAAATACTCGCAACTATCAGCGTTCTTGCAGGCCTAGACGCCCAGTGATCATTCTTTTTGTCCCTTGACCCAAGGACAACTCGGCGGCGGCACGTACGCATATCATAACAACATGGCATCCAACACGGTCAACGTGAGTCCGGCAGTGTCTTCAAAGCTAGCATATATGCTGACTATGCTGTGTCTATCCTCTCATCATCTCCCCCACGCAACATTGCACGCCACTTTCATCCCCGATCATCCAAATGAATAGGTCGTGCGCTACTCCGCACTATTCTCCGGCGTCCTCTACGGCTGGTATCACAACCGCACCGTGCAGCGCGAGTTCAAGGAGCAGGAGCTTCAACATGCTGTACACAAGCGGGAGCACTTGGTCGAGCAGGCGAAGGCGGAGTGGACGCGGCGCCAATCCGCGGGCAAGGATAGCAGTGAGTCCCCTCGACGTTCGTTACCGACTTAGTAGAGCTGACATACCGCTCCAGTCGTAACAGACCCAGAAGACCCGCGGTTCGACTTGGAGAAGCTGTTCGCCAAGTGGGAGAAGGACGCTGCATGAGCTATGCTTTACCTCCCCTCATCTAGCGACCCTGCCATATTCCCATCTGTAGACCAGCCAATATCCATCGTACTTATAGGGACAATTTACTGCTGTCCCAGCTCTTATAGACGCGTGATGTCGGCATGTATGCACTGCGCTCATACTAAGAGTTGAAGTTCGTGAGAAATGAGCACGCTTTAACGCGTCGACGCGTCGAGCCTCCTTGCCTTGTACTTTCATTGTCACCATCTTGGAGCGCAGACTTCGGTCTCTCGAACTGGCTGCTTGATCTACTGACCTGCCCGCTATGCCCCGACCTCAAGCTGAGGAAGTAGAGGATGACTTTGCTGCCGAAGAGGAGAACAAACTGATCAACGAGGTGCGGCATGTCTGCGTTCCAAGAGCGTATGGTGTCCTCTAACGCGTCAAATGCTATGGTTATATAGGAATACAAGACATGGTGCGTAGATCGACGCGTCTTTTTCGATTCCCTTGCTCAGACGGACTCTCGCGCAGGAAGAAAAACGCGCCTTACTTGTACGACGTTGTGATCACGCACGCGCTGGACTGGCCTAGTCTCACTTGTCAATGGTTCCCCGACAAAGAATCGTGCGTCTCCGTTCGTCGTGCGCCATCCTCCATCTCACATCATCTCCAGACCACCCAACAAACCATACACCACCCATCGCCTGCTCCTCGGCACGCATACATCCGGCCAAGCGCAGGACTACCTGCAAATTGCCACCGTCCAGATCCCCACAACCTCCGGACCCTCCTCCGACAAGCTCGACAGCACGAGCTACGACGATGAGCGTGGCGAGCTCGGCGGCTTCACGCTCCCGCCGGCTCCGCGCGTCAAGGTCGTGCAGCGCATCAACCACGATGGGGAGGTCAACCGCGCGCGGTATATGCCGCAGAACTGCGACCTCATTGCGACGAAGGCGGTCAGCGGCGAGGTGCTCGTATTCGATCGCACGAAGCACTCCAGCGATCCGGACAGGAGCGGTCAGTGCAAGCCGGACATAAGGCTCGTTGGGCAGAGGGGGGAAGGGTGCGTCCGGTTGTCGCATTTCGAGCGCATATACTCACTTATTTGGCGTAGATTTGGCTTAGCGTGAACCCTGTGAAGCAGGGCCATATATTGAGTGCGTCGGAGGATATGACCGTGTGTCATTGGTGGGTGTATGCGCCTCCTGTGAAGAGCTTTCTCTGACAAGAATCGACAGGATGTCAACGCTTATGCGAAAAGCAACCCATCCCTTGAGCCCACGACGATCTTCCGTGGCCATAGCTCTGTTGTCGGAGTAAGGTGGCTAAACTTTTCACTATCGGATGGAGTCTGATCGAGCTGCAGGATGTTGATTGGCATCCTACGAAGGAGAACATCCTCGCAAGTGTCGGCGATGACAAAATGCTCATGCTGTTCGTTCTTAGCCATCACAAACGGGCCCACATAGTTGCTGAATACACACCAGATGGGATACCCGAGCGTCCGCGGACCCAACTTCCAAGATTGCCGCGCACGACCATGAGATACTCACTGTCGCTTTCAACCCGGCTGCGGAGCATCTAATCGTCACCGGCAGCGCAGACAAGGTATGTTCCTCGTCGTTGATTTTGGGGCGTTGCGCTGACCCAACGCACAGACGGCGGTCCTGCATGACTTGCGCGTGCCCAATCGCAAGCTGCACATCTTTGAGTCGCACACCGACGAGGTCTTGCATGTTGCATGGTCGCCACACAACCCCACGATATTCGCAAGCGCCTCGAGCGACCGGAGAATTAACATCTGGGATCTGTCGCTCATCGGTGTCGA
>VDMD01000095.1:0-96179 GCA_007026445.1 Schizophyllum amplum | reverse complement strand
CGGCTGGTCTCGCTTCCCGTGGAACGTCGCCTTCCGCGAACTGTGCCACATCAAAGCCGACGCGGTTGGGTACAGCAAGACGGTAATGATGTCCTTCTATGAACGCTTCAAGTTGGCGAAGATGTAGTATAGGTTCTGGAGGAGGACGAAGATGTACAATTGAAAATCTGGTGGCATATTTCTTGGATATCTTGTATCGGTCTGATTCATATACCCTCACTGCATTTTTTTGGATATCTGTTCAATGTTGTATACAGTAACTGGAGTAGACAATCATCTTTGTACCATGTCAATGACTCTCTTCTGACTCTGGCCTTGTCGAGCTTCGGTCGCTGTGCCATCACGACGTGCGACTTTCATCCCGAGTCGCAGATCAACTTTGGATCAACTGCTGACAAGTATCGGGGACTGTATAGTGTTGCTATGCCGTGGCCACAGGACACGAACGAGGCTCCACGAAGAAAAGAGTTCCCATTGCGTCACGCATGGCGCAGTTGCGTGACATGCACGTGTATTGTCACGTGCTCTTTGTCCAACATCTGCTTTTGCGGTCTCTGGGCCGCCGAGGTGATCCGCCGTCGAAGACTTGTTTATCACTGGATGATACTATACAGTAGATGCACAAGTAGCTCATGATGACCCAGTACTAGTCCAGATATCTGCTAGAACGAGCACCCACAAATCTTCAATTGGGCTCTCGGCCTATCGTAGTTTTATGTAGCATGTATAGTTTTCGGTATGCGACCATAGAGGGCAGTGATCGAGCATTAGGCTGGGCGATCCCGTTGCGATGCTGAGCAAAGCGAGAACACAGCTTCCCAGTGACTGAGGCTGTGTATAGAGGGTATTCGGAAGGTGGGACCGGGCGACGAGGCTCCGAGCATCGTGTGTTGGAGTCGCAGCGTTAAGCGCAGGGCAACTCGTGTCCACAACATGTCTCCGGCCTCCAGAGACGTGCCGTACCGACGTACTGCGCCGAGTCCGCCATACATTCATATACTCTCAGACTCGCAGTGTCTGCTCGAGGTATGCAGGAGCCAGTCTGGCATATATCCGTTCCCGCAGGGAGAGCTGTCTAAACCAAGACTGATACTCCGCTGTACTGACCCAGTACTGACCTTGCCTGTATCATTGATCAGCGGTGCAGAAACATCAGACAGGCGGCGTTACTTACCCCGTAGCTACGATATCGTCGTCATCAGATGTGACGATTGATGCGTACCGGCGAGCGGTACGGAGCGCGCAAGTCGGCGAGGAAAAGAGAGCAACCATCGGGTGACTGAATTCAGCGAGGGCGTTGCGGATGTGCGCATAAAGCCAAACGTGGGTTTTCGTGCGGAGGTGTCGGCGGGCACAGAAGCTCGGTGGTCTCGACAAGTGGTAGGCGATGTCGAGTCCGTGCAATGCGGAGAATGTGCCTTGCCCAAGGTCGCGTTGTAGCATTCGCCACCGAGCCCTTTGCATTGAAAGGGGTAAGCTCGTAGCCTCCGCTGAGATCTAACCGGAGTATACATGAGCTGTGTGCATAGACATGGGGAAAGTACGGTCACTGAGCTTGCACTGAGCATTGACTCGCGCTGCCGAGGGTGAGGCTACTAAAGTGCACAGCGCGTCGTGCGTCAGATCGACGTTCAACTACGGGAGAAGCAGGCATGAAACCAAATAGTAGCCTTCAGGCGGATGTAGAGCAGCGGTAGAGTAGAGCAGAGAAGCCCAGTCAGGTGTTGGTGGCGCAGATACCCGCAGGCGTCACTGCTGTTCCCCCGCAGCTTGCAGACCTCAGAGGACGATCCAGTGTCGCCAGCGCACCCAAGGCGGGGCGAGGCGCGACAAAGCCCAAGGAGTCCTTGCACTTCGGACCATCAAGCAAGAATCTCGCTCTCGAACATGACGGAACAGAAGAAAAACGGCGCGACAAACGTCCGAAAGCGGCAGTTGATCTCGTCACGCCTATCAATCCACGTTGGAATCAACTGATGGGAGGCTATTTTAGCATTCTCCTCCGCCCTCCATGGACGACGAATTCGGAGCGGATTCGTGTATATAGGTGCCCGCTCCGGGACCCAAAATCATCACCAACTTCTACCTCATTCTTCCCAACACATATCCTACCACGCATCGTCGACGGAATGGCCTCGATCGCCTCCGGAAGCGCCTGGCACGACCTGCCCGCCGAGCTCAAGCAATCCATCGTTGAGGTCCTCGATGAGGAAGATGCTCGAGCACTGTCCTTCGCGGACAATATACCTACTCACTCTGTATACCCGCGACCTTTAAGGTGTGTAGGATAGTGCAATTCGCGAGCGCTATCACTGACGAGCATGCAGTTCGTCAAGCTTGATACCCAGTTCGCGCTCGAACAGTTTCTTCTCAACGTTCCTGGCGAACGTATGCACCACATCCACACTCTAGACGTCTCCCCCATGCACGATGACGACGCGTTCACGATCCCATTGGCGGCTCCATACACCGACAGCCTCGGCAAGCTATTACTGCAGTGCCCCCGGCTAGAGACCCTTACCCTCAGGGCAGCAGGATGTCTGTCCAAAGACATCATCCCCTGCTTCTCCGATCTCGTAGAGCTGCGACACCTCACACTCAACAACGTTCGCAACGATGCGCGCGCGCCTCTGTATGTCGAACAGTCCACTAGCGCGTATACCCCGCTGACCCTGGCCCAGAAGCGAGCGCGTCGTCGTGTCTATCGCCGCGACCATCCCCAACCTACAGTACCTCGAGCTAGACACTGTCACTCGATCCCGACAGCACGCGCCCGAGCTCGTCGGGGCCTGGCCGTACGTGCCCGTCGTGACCGGAGATGACGACGTGCCATCTCATCGCGTACTCGGCGCCGATCTATTTTCCCCGCGCTTCTCCGCCTGCCAGGCCTGCGCCGGCTCACCGTGCGCGACACGCACCTCGGCGACGCGCGTTGGGTTTCCACTCCTCCGGCGTGCCGCCTCGAGATGCTCGACCTCTCCGCGCCGGCCGACTGTGCCCCTACCACCGGCGACGTCGAGCGCATCATGGCTGTTGTGGGACCCACTGTCGCAGAGTTCTCACTCAACACCGCAGTGAATGAGCCGAAGTTTGCGGATAAGGACACACCTCTGCGCCGTTTGCGCCGCCTGCACATCGCGCCCGCGTTCCCTGTCGAGAGCGTCGTAGACACGGTCGCGGGGCTCGCGGGCTCGCCGATTGAGGACCTCTCGCTGCGATGCCACGAAGACGACGTGATTGACGTGTGCGAGGCGCTACACGACTTCCTCAGCATGCGCGCGTCCAGGGGGCCAGGCTTCTACGACAACCTCCGGCGTATCGATGTCAGCGTGGCGCCGTGTGAGGATGACGCGGCAGCGGCGGCAGACGAGGATGAAGTGCGGGAACGCGTAGAGGCGACGGAGAAGCTGCAGATGTTCTGCCGTGAGCTTCGGCTGGAGGCGATGGTGGCCAAGATCGACGTCGGCAAGGGTCGCAAGGACCGTCGTGGCAGGGCGCGCTCTGCGACGACGTTCTCTATTGTCGACCCGGCGGCGTATGCGAGGCGGCGAATGTCTGTCTAGGGACGTCTACTACTTATCCTTATTATTTCCTTATTCTTGAAGCGACGTCAGGGACTTTGGCTCGCGCATGCATCCATCTTCGAACAATTCGGACCACGTCTTGAAGTCAGATTTCATAGGTCTTGATACATGATACTTGATCGTATGCGCCGAAATCAAGTGCAGGGTGCTAACTGTGTTCAACTGCAAGCCCGAAAAAATGAACATCGTAAGTGTCACGCATCTTGTCACTAATCACGCATACGGTTCCGTTGACGTTACTAATAGTCACGGTTGGCTCTTGTTTTGTCTCGCGCGGTTGTCGGTGCGGAATGCGAGCCACGCCAAAGGCGAGGAACGAACCTTTGCGTGGTGATAGGCAAGCTAAGCTGCGGACGGGCAAACGCCGGTCGGGAGCAGCTCGTGACCGTCACGTGAGCACTGACGGTCACGGGCCTGCTCGACGCGTCAGCCCTTATCTCTTGATCTGACGCGATCACCGACCGGTGCCCTCCCGGACGCAGCCCTACGAGCTTTTCTCGCCCCACCCACCTACTCCCTTGCTCGCTACGCTCGCGGGCTGCTTCGGCCTCGGCCGTCGGCCGCTTTCGGCTGTCGGCCAGGTCGGGGCGCCTCGCGCAGTGTACGCTCGGCGGCGCACGGACGCCCGAGCGGGATGAGGAAATCCCAACCGGTCACGTGCCCGGTTGACATTCCCCGCTCGGTGCCGTTCGGGCGCTGCCGACACGGCAACCCCGCTTCGTCGCAAGACGCAAGACGGGCTTCCATCCTTTTCCCTCCTGCCCTGCATCTCACATGTATTTAGAAGTACGCTATGTACGACGCAGCGTGCTGCGCGGACCGCAGAGCAGTAGCACGCGTTTGTACCACTCACGCCTGGCGCGGGCCGTAGGCCCGCCCCTTCTTCTCTCTCCGTGTCTCTCCGACAGACCCAAGGTCTGTCCAGAGCCGCTTAGCTTGCCACCATGCGAAACCGTTTCACGGCTCGGATATTCCGTGGTTCTCACTTTGGTCTCACAGTTCCGCGTCCGCTCGCGTGGTTTTGTCTGACTGTCCATATATCATGAGCGCAGGTTTGCCCCTTATTGGTACCGCCTCTTCTTCCGTTGCTACCATCCTAACATTAAAAAGGCCTCAGTTATTACCAGCCCTCAGCCTACCCTCTACGCCGAACAGCCATGCTTTTCAACCTCTTCCGCAAAATCTTCTTCGCCGCCCCTGCTGCCACCGTGCCCACCCCAGCTACTCCGATGCCCATCCCGGCTACCCGGCCTCCTGCACCGCCGAGTTCGACTCCATCTACGACTTCTCCCTCTCGGAAGTTGATGACTCTCACGTCGGTCTCGGCAACGGCCTCCCTTCCTCCTCCTCCATCACCGACGCTGGCGTCGTCCCTACCCCAAAAGAAGAAGGGCATCTTCGGTCTCTCGATCTTCTCTCGCACCCCCGCCTCGTCTGCCTCCGCGGTCCCTTCTGATTTCGCCTCTGCCTTTCCCTACCCCTCGCCCCTTGACGGACCCATTCATCCGAAATACGCTGAGTCCCCTGTTCCTCCTTCGCCCACTCTTACGATGTCTCGCGCGGCTGCTCACATCCTCCGCCCAGTGTCCTTCCCCCGTCGTCATCTCTACGACATTCCGGAGGAGATGTCTCCACGTCTTGGCTGTCTCTCACCACGCCTAGAGAGCCCTGTACTTGGACCGCTCCCCCTTTTTATGGCCCGCTCCTTGTCTTCGACCGGGTGACTGGGAAATTCAGGTTTGACAGAGGCCCTTTCTGCCCTCCTTCCGCTCCTTTCTAGAGCTGGTCTCATTCTCGCGCTTCACTTTTGGCTTTCACGTATACCCGTTTCTCGTTGCCTTCGCTACCCTATACCGCTATACCCTATACCCCTCCCCCTTCATTAATTCCGACATAATTATTCCTCTATTCCTCTCGTCAATTATTTCCGTCTCCAGATATCCACGGTTTCTCTCATATACCCACTACTGCCTGCACACCCATACATAGATCCTATACCCCTCCTCCTTCATTAATTCCGACATAATTTTTCCTCCAATCTTCCGCATAATACCACATCCATCTCCCTTCACTCATTCCGATATAATTACTTCTCTTTTCTCCTTATACCCATTTCTCCTGCATCATCTCATATACCCATGTCCGCAGATACCCACGGTTTTGTTTATACCCCTCATTTTATTCCTCTATTACGTTCGGCTTAATGTCTCTTCATCTCCTTCAGCATGCTGGTCCATGCTTTCCTTCTTCCTATATCGCTCTTACCTATATATGTATCTATGTTATTGCTTGTCACTCTTCCTATACGTACCATCCACTCTCATCTACGTACCATGTATCTTCATCCTCCTCCTACCTTCCTCCACTTATGAACCCTTCCCAGCGGGCGAGCGTACCCGTCGGTCGTTCTCTGCCCTGTCGACGCGTTAGCGCTGGCGCGTCGACAGGTGCAGAGAACGATCTGTGTGTGCGCGCTGCATGTCTTCCTTCACTTTTGACCCTGTTCTAGCGGACGAGGGGATGCGTCGTTAGGATGGTGAGCATAGAGTTGGTAAGTCGGTGGCGGCTGCGAACCGGGGACGTTCTCTGCACCTGCCGACGCGTTAGCGCCTGGCGCGTCGGCAGGTGCAGAGAACGACTCGCGGGTGCGCTCGCCCGCTGGGAAGGTGAGCGTGGTGGTTCCGGAAGTTGTTGGTGGCGGCTATGTCGCGCGTTGGGCTCGCTTTGTCGGTCGTTTCGAGCACAGCCCCTCCATCTTCATTATCTTTCGGTATCCCCCTTTTCCCTCTCGGTTTTTCTCTTACTTACTCCTTCGTACAAGTTCAGTCCTCCATCTTCATTGTTTTCCATATTTCGCCTTGTTCCTTCTCGGTTTCGTCTTACTTACTCTTTCTCGGTTTCGCCTTACTCATTCTCGGTTTCGTCTTGCTCTTCTCGGTTTTCTCCTTGCTCCTTCTCGTTTCCTCCTCGTACTCCTTCGCACATACTTGTTACATCTACTCTTCTCCGATTTCTTTCTTTGTGTGATCTTATACCCTTTACTATATTCCCCAACCATTCCCATTAATTCCGCCGGAGTTGCGTCGTAAGGTGCAACTCCGGCCTCCCCCTCGCAGATGAGTATTCTCTTTTTCTTTGCTCAGAGGCATTTGCTGATTTTCCAACAGACACAGAACGACAGGCGGGGGGCAGGATGGTGTGGGAAAGGTCCCAGATGAGTACTTTTTTTCTCTTTGTTGGAAAGCTTTTGCTGATTTTCCGACAGAGGGGAGGAGGAGCGCGCGGGGAAGTCTCAGATGAGTTTTTTTTCTCTCTTTGTCAGAAGGCGTTTGCTGATTCAACAGATTCAGAGCGTTAGGACCAATAGCGAGGGGCAGGAGGGCGCGGGGAAGGAGGTTGCGGGAAAGGAAGGCGCGGCGGGAAAGGAGAGGCCTTTCCGAATTCGTGGTAGCCATGAGCTAGAGCAGCTAGAGATTGATTGTATATGTATACCCTGATTTATGGAAGCCTGTGACTTGGAGAAACGTAGCGTATGATACAGTCGTCGCTTTCGCCGTTGAAAGCGGAGCAGTTCGGGTTGGAACATGCCGGGAACATGTAACTCCATCTCTCTTGCGGCGCAGCAGAGCTTGCCCGTAAGACCTGCAGGACTTGCCCGTAAGACCAGCAGGACTTGCCCGTAAGACCAGCAGAGCTTGCGCGTAAGACCGAGGACTGCTTGAAGCTGAAGGTAAATCAGGATCAGGGCGATGACACCAGCAGCAGCGATATAAAGAACTGATGATTGCAGATTGGACAGCCTGAACCCACAAATCACTGGCGCCCCGTGGCGCGCGGGGCTAAGGAGACCCGTTAGCGGCCACATGCTGTTGCGAGCAGACAATGAACAGGACAGAGAAGATCGGGAAGCTGCAGAAGCTGCGTTACGCGTAGGTTGTGCGTAGCAGTCGGGCGCAGAGTCTAGCAGTCGGGCGTATGTATAGCAGTTGCCAGTCGGGCGTGCGCATAGAAGTCTGGATCAGACGTATATAGACAGGGTGTGCGCTGGGAAGATGACCGCAGTCGGTCGCGCAGGTATCGTGTCGTACGGCAGATTGGCGGAGGGAAACCAGGGGAGCAGTGGCCGGGGGAGGTCGGTCCGTTCGCAGCGTCAGGCGTCGGGCGGTCCGCAGGTTCACGTCAGAGCATACGTTGTGGTCCGAGTGCATGTTGAGCACGCGAAGGATGGACAAGGGCGGGCGAAAGATATCGGTTGATCAGGCTGCGTGGGCGTGAGAGAAGAAGGGAAGGCGACACAGTCGGCTTGTCGCTTCGGATGATGGCAGCCTGGTGGTCTGTCGTCGGCGGAGATGATGCGGCAGGAGCCGAGTACTTAGGTTGTTATGTACGCCCCGGCAAATGCGCGTGAGTTAGGTGCGGCGACGGACCTAGGAAAATTGTCCAAAAGAGGTTGGAGGACGGTTACGAACCATCCTTGAGTTCGTAAATTTAGGGGACAAAACAGTCTCACGAGTGGTCGCAAAGCCTGGCCGGGGGCCTCTGCTATATTCAGTAGATGTCAGTCGATAGGAAGACATCGGGGTGAGAACCAGGGGAGACAGAGCAGCTACAAATTCTTGTCAGAATGCGCTGTCACTCCCGGCTCGAACTTCCTTTTCGGGCACTGCTCTTTGTCGTCGTCGGCGACTCCCGACTCCCGACTCCCAAACCCTCCACGGACTCTGCCGGCAAAACGGTGTCGGACGGTGTCCCCCTCCTCCATACGTGGAGGCTCAGCACACCAGCGCGTGAGAAGAAAGATATGGCCCCGCTAGCTGCGGAAACATGCATGTGTGCGGTCTGGGTGGGTCTTGATTGCGAGCATCAAATGATCTCGCATGCCGTGGTACAAGGGCATTAATGAAAATAAAGCCCCTTCTATTGAAACGCTTTCGCCTCTGCCTGTCTTCTTCTGCTCCCTGGAGGCATCCAGCGCTGTACCCAGCACCACCATGCCAACGCGCACGACACATCGAGGCGAGTTCTCTGGACGACACTGACCCTCTGGCCGCTCGCGATCGCGCCGCCCCCGGATGAGACCTCGGAAGAGAGGGCCGCACGCTTGCGCGAGGAGCAGCATTCGAAGGCTATCTCTGACTCCATAGACGAGGAGTTGGAGATCCAGAGGCAGGAGGTGAAGAGGGGGGGTCAAGCCCATCAAGATTCTCTTACTCGGTACGTCGTGCTGGCTGGACAGAAGCTACATGGACTCACCACATTGTCGCAGGGCAGAGCGAATCAGGTATGGCTACACTTGCTCGGGGTGAGACGCAGGAGCCTGGCTGACGGTCGCGCAGGCAAATCCACGACGCTCAAAAGTGCGTAGCTTGGTTGATCGTGTGCTGCTGATGGCTCAATGAACATGCAGATTTCCAGCTGCTCTATGAGCCCAAGGTACGCCCGCGCATACCAGCCCTTACGCTCATTCTCAACCATCCCCAGGCCTTCTCCAAAGAGCGCGCAGGCTGGCGCCGGCGTCATCTTCCTCAACATATGCCGCTCCATTCATGTCATCCTCGACGCCATGACCTACGTGCAGACCAAACGCGCGCACCATGTCGCCCCCACCGCACCATGTCGCCCCACCGCACCTCCTCGCCCCCCATCTCGCCCAGCACGCCACCCATGTCCCCCACCTTCTACCCCGAGCTCGACCCCGAGCTCCTCAAGCTCAAGGCGCGCCTCCAGCCCGTCGTCACGATCGAGGAGCTCCTGATCCGGCGCCTGACCGAGGACTCGGGCGAGACCGAGGCCACACAGCTCGACACCATTCAGCGCTCGCGCATCGTGCTGAAGGAGGTCGCTGTGAACGCGAGCCTCCAGTGGAAGGGCGCGTTCGCGCGGCACAAGCTCGAGCTGAGCGACCGGGACAGCTTCGATAGCGCGACGGCCGTGGACTGGGAGGACCCGAATGATCCCGGGATTGTGCTCAATGCGTGCTCGGAGGATATCAAGAACTGTGGCGGACATCCGACGATCCAGGAGATGCTGCTCAAGCAGAACTTGCGCCTCGAGGAGATGGCCGGGTTGTGAGTGTTGAGTTAACTTGCGCTTGCATCAGCTGATAGTGTGTACAGCTTCCTCGATGCATTGGACGAGGTGACCTCGCCTCGATATATGCCGTCCGATGGTACGCGCCTTCCACCATTGCTACCGCATCATCGAGAAGCCGGCTCACACAAGCATCGCAGAGCACATCCTTCGCGCACGGTTGAAGACGCTAGGTTCGTGCGCCTCCGTCACTATCGCATCGTTCACTCAGCACGTCCTGCAGGTGTCACCGAACATCGTTTCAAGCTAAACGGCGGCAACGGCGTTGGCTCAGATTGGCGAATATTCGACGTTGGCGGACACCGATCACTAGTATGCACTTCACTCTTCTCGCAGCGTTCTATCGTTCTGACGTCTGCGTTGTAGCGGAGTGAGTCGCCCACGCCTCCGCGCCGTTGACGCTGCCGCGCGCAATGTAGCCACATCCGTACACGAAAGGCTGACGCGTGCGCGTTCTAGATGCCTGGGCCCCTTACTTCGACGACATGAACGCCATACTATTCCTAGCGCCCATATCCGCCTCGACCAAGTGTTGACCGAGGCGCCGAAGGTCAATCGATTGGTGAGTCTCTGTTAGCCTATCTTGGTGCCCGTACTATTTGATACGTGCCATCCCATTGTCTATGCCCCTGCTAACGCTGTGCTCAGGAAGACTCGGTCCACCTATGGACCTCCATCATCTCGAACAGGCTACTGCAGCCATACCACTATCATCCTCTTTTTGAACAAGATCGACTTGATGCAGCAGAAGCTCGCTTCGGGCATTCGTTTGCGGACTACGTCGTGTCGTATGGCGATAGGCCAAATAATTACGAGACGGCGTCTGCTTGTACGTTGTGTCCTTCCTCGCGGACCTCCTGCGTTCCTGATGTAAACATTTTTCCTGTTCATAGATCTCAAGAAGAAATTTGGTAAGCACCGCGCAGGCGCTCGTCGGGGAACGGCTACTAATGTGACGGCGCTACAGCTGCTATCATGCGAGAGCAGTCGCCGCTTCAGCGAACCTTCTACTGCCACCTGACGAATGTGACGGTACGTCGTTGGCTGTTTGCCACATCTTTCAGTACATGCTCAATACCGTCATAGGACATGAACGCCGACGAAGTTCATCCTCGGGAGCAGTAAGTCTGCCAGTAGCCCCTTCACTTGCTTCGTACTAACGCAGTTCATTCAGTCCGCGAGAGCATCATGCAGATACAGCTCCGTGAGGCGCAGCTGATGATGTAGCACGAACAGCCAGCGCACTTACGGGGAGGGGACTACCTCGAAAGAGGCTTGGGACACTCTACCTCTGGAAGGCGCGCAGCGGCCTGTTGCATACAGTCACGCCGAGCGGGCGTTTACACCGTCCCCCATGCCGAAGGACTGCTTGTTATCATTTGACGACTTACTGACCCTACGATCTACTGCTCCACTCATGGTCTACTTACCCATCCACTGTCTCCGTCTACTGCTTTGTTATCTATCGCTTTCGGTCTCTGTATTGTACTTGTTCATGTAGGTCACGACTGGCTACGGGTGCTTCGGGAATGTACATCATGTTTTCTTTGCAATACAGGCTGTACGAGGCTTGAAGCTTGACAAGCTTGACGAGCGCGCTCGTTAGTCGTCCACGGAAGGGCTTCAGACCGAGCGCCAAGACGCCGCGCGCAAGCCACGCCCTTGTTTGTCTTTATTTGTAGTGATCCTTCTTCGTCGACATTGGACAGTCCATCTCTGCTTTATCTTTCGCCTTGGACGCCGAACGCGACGCACATCGAGGATGGATCGTGCTGTCCAGAACGCTCTGCTCACTCCGTCCCGAAGGCGCAATATTGTGCGCTTCGTCTTCAAGCTTTAACGAAGGCTGCGATCATCGGGCTCGAAGAGCTTTCGTGGCTTTAGAACCAGGCCCAGAGGGCCGTTTGAGCTACCTCTGGAATAACTCCACCTACGACGCAATAGCCGTCAGGGTGCAGGACTCGATGTAGCGACCCCAGATGGACACCTCTGGGCTTGAATGTCCCTTGTCCTGAAGAATGGGCCTTCGGAGGTCCCGAGCAACATAGCGATGGCCTCCCGGCAGCCAATATTCAGTGCGAGCGGCAGGGACGGTGCTCGCGCAAGGACCGGGGATTTAGCAGACACGGTGCGTCGCGGTTAATCCTGCTCGTACTGCGCGTACTGACAGATGCTTCGTAGATTCTGTGTAGCCATTCGCTACGTTAGCTACATGCCGTAGATCAGTCCTCTACTTCAATCGATGCCACAGAATCTATGTGCCAATATCCAGCGGGGGGCTCAGACGGTCACTGGCCAGGCCGCTTGCAGCGCAACAAGCCACGGCCTGCCCCCAGAGCATCATTTTGGTCCGCCTCCTCGTCTCCATACATGCCAAGGCTGCATCAGCAGACAGCGCAAGTCCTAAACGTTGCCGCGACCGTTCACAGAGTACGCGGTTCGGAAGCGCAGTTTGCGGTCCTGCGCGCTCGGTGAACAAGAGTCTGACAAGCATCGTTAGGTCAATGTCCTGCGCGGTCGAAGGAGCACAGCTCAAAGTTTGCAGTGACAGCGCCTTGACCGGAGTGGAATGGTCTTACGCCGTCGCAGAGCAACGACCATCGACTGGGAAAATGTACGAAAGTATACGCGGCCAATGGAGGGCCGACTGACGACCTACAGTTGCGCCTTGCGATGACAGTCCGACATCGTCGATGCCGTGGCGAAAGAGACTAGCTGTGAGTATCTTCGCAAAGCGCTGGGAAAATTCAGGACACCCACTCATGCATGTTTAGGATCACGCTGGACTGGCCAAAAGGGCTCGTTTGTTATGCAGGACGCCCTGACCCGTGTTTGTGGTCTCGGCATGGGCCGAGGAAAAAGGTCAAGCGCGTCCTGTGCTACATAAAGCCTCGGAGCTCTTCTTGACCTCGTTCCACCACCTGGACGCACAAAGTGAAGCGAAAGAGCAGATCTCTCTGGTGCAGGCCTTCTCAATCTCGTTCGCTCTTCATTTCTAGAGATGAATGCTCCTCCTACCCCGAAGCTATACGGCCGCCTTCGCAAGCTCTCGGCGTCGTTCAAGAGCCCAAAGCCGCCCCAAGTCGCGTTCCCGACACATGACACCTCCCGGCCACCGCCTGCGAGACCGCTGGTGGGATTCGACGCAGTGCCCCACTACGAGGTGCCCGACCAGTACCGCAAGCCGCCACGCATGGAAGAATACGGTGGATATCTCCGCGACATAAAGCCCGTCGGCATCTTGAATGACATCCAGAGCCGTCGCGATACCTTCGCGGAGACCGGCAAACTTGCCAACGCGACAAAGGATGAGCTTCAAGCTCTCGTGGCCAGATTCCGCGACTTCGTCTACCTGGTGATCCCCGCGGCATGCAATGTGACTGTTCCTTTGGATCGCTCGTGGGAGGTCGAAAAGAAAGCGCTATACTATGTGAGTCCAACCCTCGGCTCGACCGACTCGTATCTGACAGAAATCCCCAGCTGGCCGACTACACGATGTATGCGGGCTTTGGGTCCCTTGCTGCCAAGCCGAAGAACCTCTACTACGACGTGTTGGAGGCCATGGACGACTGCATCGAGGTCACCAAGCTCCTCATCCACGTCGTCGAGCCGGACATACCCGCCGCCGTTACCCGCCCAAAGGTGCGGCGGATCCTGCGTGCTATCAAAAGTCAGCCAACTGCACACATCAGTCGTCCGATGCCTCTGCAACCACGACGGCTCACGCGATCGACCTCCGGAGCTTCCACATCCCAACGCCCCACCCCGTCGCTCGTGTCTGTCGCACCCTCGTCCGCGGCGCCCAACAAGTCCACGGACTCAATGTCGATCAAGAATTTCGTGCGCTCTCGGGCCTGGTCTCACCACTCGCGGCCCCCGTCATCGTCTCCGTCCACAACGTCCACACTCTCGACCGCGTCCAGTCAGTCTTCGCAGCTTCGCTCCGGTGCCAGTGTGGCGACTTCGCAAGCCCGACGGCAGATGCTGGCCGAGAACCACGACTACGCGCGCCCTACGGACGATGGGTCGCCTATCATAGGTTGCTACGTGCGCGGCGCGGCTGCGTTCTCTCCCCCCAAAGATATAGTGGACTTCACGGAAGTCGCAATACATTGGACGACAAACAAGGACGGCAATAAATTGCCCACCGGCGCATCGCTTCCAGGCCTGGTCGATCTCCTAGTGACCGAATTTGGGCCAGAGACGGAGCGCACGCGAGACTCTATCCTGCTGGCTTTCCGCTTCTTTTGCACGCCCGTGCACCTGGCCTCGATGTTCGAAGACCGGTGGAAGAACCTACAGAAGGCATCTCCAGGGTCTCGGTCGGCTGAAGGGCTCGCCATCATTCACGCTCTTCTCCGATGGCTGCAACGGTACTGGCGTGACGAGCACGACGTCAGAGCAATCGCTGTCATCGAGCACCTCTTCCAGGACCATATCAAGCATTGCGACGAGATCCCAGAAGATGTCCGTGACGCCCTACAGCAAGCCATCCAATACGTGCTGGACCATCCATGGTGCAAGACGGGGGGCTCTGCATCTGGCGCATGTGGTACCGCGATACCAGCCTCCAAATTCGTCATGCCAGAGAAGCCCGTTACCGACTTGTACACTCTTCGCCTACAACCCAAATTTGTTCGCGAGTTCGCGCAGCAGCTCGTTCGCAAGAGCTCGAAGTTGTACCGGGCGATTGACGGGCTGGAGTGGACGGTCTACGCTAAAATAGCCGAAAACAAGTCTTGGTCTATTCATGGCCAGGCCGTCCGCGACTTCATTGCCTACAGACATCGCATCAATCTCTGGGTGCTAAAGGATCTACTGGCTGAAACAACGCCAATCAATCGCGCTCGAGTGATAGAATTCTGGATTGACGTCGCGCAGGTGCGCTCTCACATCACTTTCCAAAGCATTGACAGGCTAAAACTATATATCTGCAGACCTGCCTCTCGTATGGAGACTTCAGCACGATGTATTCCATTGTATGGGCGCTTAGCCAAGCCTTCATACGCAATGTGATGTGCGTATCGTTCTTGGTAAGTCATTGTATACTGTAGCGTCCGCTCGACGCTGATGTTTTGCAGCTCGTCGGGTACAGACGGAAGCTATGCTTGCGGGAAATGGACACGTACATGGAGGTTTGCAAACGTGAGGTCGATGGCAGTGTGCGGGCGGATCGAATGCTTGAGGCAGTCGAGAGCAAAGGCACTCCCGCCATCCCGGATCCTGGTGCGACGATCTCTTTTGCATTCAGTCTATTGGTGCTCATTATCAACTGCAGGAAATTTAACGCTCCTTACGGGCCAAATCCGTTTCAAGAAGATCGTGCTTGAGGGTAGTCTAAAAGCCGGTAGACCCATGGTCAACTTGAAATTCGCCAGTCACGTCCAAGTATTCGTCAAGCGTAAGCGGCATTCGAATGGTGTAGTGTACAGAATATTAACGCCTATAATTTCCAGGCATACAAAAGTTCCAGGCTCCCTACGAGTTTGCGGCTAAGCCCGACGCTGTTGTGCGCTTCATGATCGAACATCATCTCAGCAAATTCGCCTACGAAGACGTCACGGCGGGGGGTCATGATCGTTATTTGCAGAGCCTACATAACCAGTGGTGAGTGCTTTGCAGATATCGCGGTAGCGCATTATTGATACTTCAATAGTCACGAGCGCACCGCGGAACCTAAAGTGTTTGAATGCCATGGCACGAAAATCACACTGACAAGCGACAACGTCATCCAGTATTGTATCGCGGGCAGGATGAAGGTTCTCCACATCGACGAGTACGACCCTCCGGATAAGGAGATTTACAAGAGCGAGTTGTTCCGCAACATCGACATGAAGATTTGGTATGCGTGACGAGCGCTCCTCGTCCCACGCTCGATACCTATCACCGGCCTCTTCGATACGCAATTCTGCCTCCATATTCTTCGACTGCGTAACCTACGCATCTACCAGCGATACCCCCTCCCGTACCCTTTTCGCGCCCTTGGTCGCAACCGTCTACTTCAACTGATCACCACCAACCTGTATCAATATCTCCGGCTCCCCATTGTATCCTCATTCAGGATCAAGCACACTCATTACTCGCATATCTCACACGCGTCCCTCCTTCGTTGTACCCTTTACTGTATTGTTAGCCCATTGACTCATTGACCCGCCCATCCATCACACGCACATATGCCCTTCCCATACCATTTACGATATTTACGCCTCACGAACCGCAATGCTATCATGTCTTCATGCCCTACCCAAAGAACCAAATCGCGTGGTCTCGCACCGCAGATTGCACGTCAGTCTCGCCAGGTGTATGCTCCTCTGCACTGTCGCTGCACGAACCCCAACTTGCACTAGCCCTCGCAATGCCACTGACCCCGCTAAGAAAGCGCCTTCCTCGTTCCCAAACATGAGTACAATACGATACATACATAAATATACGTTGCCTATAAGTAGAGTCGTGTGTGTGTGGTGTGTCTGCGCGTAGGAATTGTCCGTCCCAAGTCCGTCCTGTGCCAGTATGTCGGCTATGCACCCATAGATAATTGCCGCTTCTTTTCCGAGACGTGCTCTTCGTAGAGCTTATTGATCCTCCAGCTCAGCTTCGCCGCAGCCCAGCATGATGTCTGAAGGTTCGTTGGTTAGCGCCAGCCTTCAGACAAAAGTTATGTCAACTTACACATAGTCTGCATCAAGTGGTATTTTTATTAGCAGGTGGGCTTGGGCAGAGGAATTCAAGGCAGATGACTTACGAAACAATGATAACATTTGGCAGGATGCCGACAAGGTCTGAGGAACGTCGACATTAGAGCGAGGAAAGGACAGACTCAAAAGCACGCACCGATCGTGCTACCAAACGGAGGGGCACCTGGCAGCAGGGAGCGTACCCCCGGCAGCGCGAAAAGCGCAGAGAACAGCACGCCCAGCACATCCGTGCCTTCCACGATGTGCAGTCTCCGAAGAAGCAGGGCCTCGCCGGTGAGCAGGAATATGACGACCGTCGAAAGCCAGTTGATGACGACCACGGCTATGACGGTGAACTTGACGAGACCAGGCCGGCGGACGTCAAAGTCGATGTGCTAGAGGTGGTTGGCAGTCAGCGCTCATTGCACTGGCCCGAAAAGCGAAGGGCCGACTGACCAACTCGCAGTAAGGGCTGTTGTCATCCCTACATGTCGTCTCGGAAGTCGCTGTGACCTTCCAGTTCCTATGATGTGCGTGAGCGAAGACGGATGAGTCAGAGAGGATGGGATGAGCGCACAATAGACTATCCGCCAGAGAGACACCGTCAAAGGAAAGAGCCAACGCGTCGCTCCGGTTGTAGATGCTCATGGAGTTCCCTATGTCATTCTGGGCGCAGTGGGGTTCAGTCGAAAGGAACACATAGGCAGACAGAACCTCTCACCGTTGCTATCACGATGCTCCCAGCCCAGATATCATATGGATAGCCTGAGAGGAATGAGTGCGCTGAAACAGGTGATGAGCAAGTGGACGCCTCAGCCTACCTCGCATCGGTTGCGTCCACACGCTCTCGCGGGCCTCTACCAGATCGATATCGGTGTCGAACGCGTCCCACTCCCGGATTCCGATGTTGCCGATGGGCGTCGCGGTTGCGTTGTCGAGCATGAACCAGAGATAGCCATTGTCTTGATCTGTGGTGACGTTCACATCGACGATGGTCCGACTGATGAGGGAGGCGTGCCATCAATGTTGAGCGCGTCGGCAAGAAAGAAGCGGGCTGCTCACATGTCGCGATACATGTTCAGGCCGCCAGGGTAGCGGTCTTTCAGCACCAAGGGTGTGAGGGAGTTGTTGTTGTCATGATAAAGGAGGCCGGACCATTGCACGTCTGGACAAAAGTAAGTAAATATGCGTAGTTCACAATGATCGTGACGCGCACCAAGATTTCGCTCGTCTGTATCAAGCTGGCGAAGGACTCCTTTGAGGAACCACTGCGCATGAATGAGCAGAGGAAGCGCACCAATCAATCTTTGACGCACCACTTCGCCGTTCTCACTCCCCTTCTTGTTGAAATTCCGCGAGTCACCTAAGGAGTTCTTCTCCTCCGATTTCAGCTGGTAGTGGGCGAAAGCCAGAATCAAGCCGATCCAGATGAGCATGAGACCGATGCCTATGAGAACATAGAGGATACGCGGCCATGATCGGCGGCGCTTGTACATGTAGGAGAACCAGTCGCGCGACATGCGCCGCGGGGCAACGGTGATTGGGGGACGACGAGGACGTTGCTTCGCGTCTGCGCCCATGAGCGGGACTTCCGTGGACGACGGCTCGTCGTAGCGCCCCTTGAGCTCAATGGCAAAAGGATCGCTATCTATATAGAGGGAGAGGAGATATAAGCATCGTAGACGCGCTGAACGGAGCAAGGGCGCGCGACTCACAGGGTGAAGAGGACATGGTGGTTAGGAATGGGATCTGGGGGACGCGGCGCCGTTGACAAGGGCGCTTAATAACATGTCCTGGACCTGTACCGGCGCCTGCCCTGATTGCTGAGCGCTGAGAGCACAGCGCCCGACAGGCGCCCGATATATTTGATCAAGGGGCGGCGAACATGTTCGACCCTATCGTGTCACAGCTACATTCAATGGATACTTAGCGTTCGCTGTGAGTATGTTTCAGAGCTCTCTCATACGCAGGTCATACGCGGGTCAAATGAAGGAGCAGTACTCAGCGCTGTGATAGCAGACAGTGGAGAGACACTGTAAGTACTTCGAAGTTTGAACCAAGTTACTGGTCGCCGTGAACGGCCCGGGCACCGATCACTGTTGGAGCAATTGGACTCACACTGACAAATAACAACAAATTACAACGGCATGTGTATTGATATTTACTCGCCAGTAATAATGTCCACAAGCTATCAATGACAACGACATACAGAAGACTCATGCATAACATAGAGAGAAGTATCACAAACATCGCAGGTATCGACGTGCACATCGAGAAACGCCGGGTTTACGCATGCCCTGTTCCTTGGTGCAGGCTATGCACTGTGACATAACCCCCTTCTCAGGTTCACGCCTTGCCTACATTTTCGTTACTTTCGGCTTTCTGCTTTGCCTGCCACCGAAGCTTGGCCACTGCCCAGCACGACGTCTGTGGGCGCGTCAATATATGTGCACACGACGTGGCAGAAGATCAACGTACGCAGAGCCTGAATAGCGTGTCAGAAAATATATTTCAATGCGATGCGGAAACGGCAGGTGAAGTAAAGATAAGCTCACGAGATTATGATGACATTCGGTAGGATACCAACCAAGTCTGGTAGGCGTCGTGAGCAATACACCGAGAATCGAGCAGTAAAGTACGTGCCGATGGTACTGCCAAAATCCGGGGCGCCCGGTAAGAGCGATCGCACCTAGCCGCGTGTCAGTAGACCGACTGCACCTTGGAACTCACTGAACTCACCCCCGGCAGCGCGAAGAGAGCAGCGAACAGAACGCTCAGCATGTCCGTCCCCACTAGAAACTCCGTTTTATAGCCATTGATCAAGGCCTCTCCGGTGAGTAGAAAGATAACGATTGTAGAGAGCCAGTTGACAATGATTACGGCAATGACGGTGAATTTGACGAGGCCTGGCCGGGTGATACTGAAGTCGATGCGCTGGGCAGAATTCAGTGTCATGGTCGTCAGGTAAAGATATAGACACATGCAAGGTCGCAGAACGCGCTGTCGAGAATGCGGCATGTGGAGGTAGAGTTCGCGGTGACTTTCCAGTTTCTGTTCCATGGACATTAGCAATAGATGGTCATTCGTCGCTGGATGACTCACATCAGATCACCCAACAAGGCGGTTCCATCGAATGATAGGACACAAGCATTACTGCGATTCACATTGCGGGAGCATGCCACATCGGTCTGAGCTCTTTGAGATGCGCGACGGCGGCAGGGAAACAAGAGCACTCACTGCCGCTATGACCAAGCTCCCAGTCCATACATCGAATGGGTAACCTGTTACCAGTGTTACGACGTGAGAATGAGTGGACGCGTTTGCCGCGACGGCAAGCTCACCTCGGATCGGCTGAGTCCAGACACTGGTCGATTTCTCGGCGAGATCAATGTCGGTGTCAAATGCATCCCACTCTCGCATTCCTACGTTTCCAATGGGCAAAGCAGTGGCGTTATCGAGCATAAAGTAGTAATAGTCGTCGTTCTGCGCCTGGGTGATATCATCATCGACGATTGCTTGGCTTGTAAAGGATGAGTACCATAGCACGCCAGTAGTGACGAGCATAACTTACACGTCGCGATAGATATTCAGACCTTCAGGAAAATTATACGACACCTCAAAGCTCGATAGGGGGTTTTCTCGATCCTCCAAGTGAAACTGTTTGCCAGACCATTGCACGGCTGATATATATGAATCCCTGTCGAGACACTGAGCGGCGACCGGTAAATACGCACCTAGGGTTCGAGCATTGGTGTCCAGGTGCAGGAGCGTCCCCGCCAAGTACCACTGGCAATTAATGAGGAAACATACAAGCAAGACCAATCGTGTGACTCACAATCTCCCCTGCTATGCTCCCCACGGCCTTTGAGTCACCCAGCAGATGTTTCTTTTCGGTCAGCTGTTGGTTACGCGCGAAGGCCAAAATTAAGCCAATCCATGCGAGCATGAGGACAATGCCGGAGCCGATGTATAGTATGCGGCGCGAGCGGCGGCTGCTGAACATGCGACGAAGCCGCTTTTTCCACACATCCCTCCAAGAGGGACGGCGAGATTGGGCGGCGTCCATGTTCGTGGCCGACATGCCAGAGGACACTGCCGAGTACGCGTACGGCGGCTGGTCCTGGCGCTCCTTCAGTTCGATGCCTGCCATGTCGCCAGCTGGACGCGAAAGCCAAGCAGTGAGCGAGCGGTCAAACATGTCGAGCAGGAGCGGGACAACTCACAGTATGCTAGAGACCCCATGGTGATGATGCTTCGAGGAAGAAGTGAGGGGCTTTGGTGCATCGTTCATTGTACATGCACCTGTTATATAACCGGCGGTGGGCGCTTACCCTCCTTGCATGCCGCGCTTCGAGCGTCCTTCGACGCCGCCGACACAGTGTAGTAAATGGCATGGAAACGCTCAATCCGAGTACGACCCACGATGATGAGAACGCGGCACTGAAAGCACAGGATGAAGGCAGGGAGCGAAGCCAGTCGAAGCCCATAACGGCCTTGAACGATGTTGCGTTTGAATGAAAGGAGGCGGGCCGAGGTCGGCAGTCGCGAGGCGTCTTTGCTGTGGCGTGCAGAGTTGTGAGCGCTAGGCGCCGTATTCAGCGCCTGCGCAGCCAGAACCTTCCTATCTTGAGACTGTCAAGATCATAGCGGCAGTACAGTTATGATAGCAGATCACGGCAACGATTACAGCTACAGTAGAGCTGAATTTGATTCATGAGCCTTTCTCCAACTTGGAAGCTTGAAGATCACTTACAAGCAGGTAGATATCTAACATCTAGCCGCTACTTGGCTAAAACGTTACGACCCTGATCAACGGGGCGTTTATATATGAGAAGAGGGAACGGAGATAATGGACGCAACATGGTTGAACTAAAGAATCAAGGAGGACCGACTGTTCGAGAGATGCGGCGATAATGTTTGTCAGGCGTCGCCGGCCAGCGACTTGGATCCCTCCCGCTGCTCCTGTCCCCGTCCACATAGCTTGGCAATTGCCCAACACGATGTCTAAGGGCAAGTCAGCACATGATACACATGATACAACGGATAGAAGCTTACGCAAAGCCTGTAAGGTGCGCAAAGCGCTTGTCTTAGGCGTGGACACCATGCATGAGATGCGCAGACTCACGAAATGATGATAACGTTCGGAAGAACGCCGACGAGGTCTGAAGGGCGTCGATGAGCGATAGCGTCGAAGGCAACCACAAGATGCGTACCAATCGTGCTGCCAAAACTCGGGGCGCCCGGTAGGAGTGACCTCACCTAAGCAATGGGCAGTCAGAGCGACCTTAATTTTATTACTGATAAACGCACTCCCGGCAGGGCGAAGAGAGCAGCGAACAGAACGCTGAGCATGTCTGTGCCATCGATGATTTTCGATCGACCGAGGTAAAGAGTCTCCGCAGTGAGCAGGAAAATGACGATGGTCGAGAGCCAGTTGACGATGACGACGGCGATAACAGTGAACTTGACGAGGCCCGATCGTCGAATGTCAAAGTCGACATGCTGCGAAGCATTCAATGTTGAGGGCGTCGACGGCCGCGAGAAGATCGTACCAGCTCACAGTTGGTGCTACTAGGCGGATTGTAGCATGTGCTACTGGAGTTCGCAGTGACCTTCCAGTTCCTGAGGGCGACCGTTTAGTGAGAAGAGATAACATAAATTGACCATACTTACAACAAGCTGCCCCCTAGATATATACCGTCGAAAGATCCGGCAAGCGCATTGGTGCGGTTGTAGTATTGAAGAGATGCACCTATGTTGTTCTAAATATGTGTGGTGAACACTGCAACGGTGGTTTTTAGTGCACGAAAGCTCACTACGACAAGAACTATGCTGCCTGCCCATTTATCGAATGGGTAGCCTGTTCGGCATCAGCCATTGTAGTGATGCGTACATACTACACGCAGCTTACCTCGCGACGGTTCACTCCAGACGCTACCCGTTGCCTCCGTGAGATCGATGTCCGTGTCGAATGCATCACATTCTCGAACCCCAACGTTACCGACAGGGAAGGCGGTCGCGTTGTCGAGCATGAACCGCTCAAATCCATCGTCTATAGCATCGGTAACGTTGCTGTCAAACACGGCATAACTTGGGAATTTTCATGAGATGGTTCGCGAAGCACGCAGTGTCCATAACTTACATATCGCGATACACGTTCAGGCCCATCGGGATGTCTTCTGAGCTCGCCAGCAAGGGCGTGTATGTATCGTTGCCGGGGTTGTATTGTGAGGCAGACCATTGCACGGCTGAAGGAAAATCGTGCACAATAAGCACAACGGTGCAGAAGTTAGGATCGGTAGCGGCTGCCGCACGCACCTAGGGTTTGTCCGTCGGTGTCTAGCCTCCGCAACTCACCCTTGAAGAACCACTGCGAAGAAGTCAAGAGGCGTCCTGTGAAGGACCAAAATGATGACTCACAAACTCCGGAGTCGTTCCCGGTGCATACGCATGGGTGAACTGACGCGAATCGCCTTCCTCGTTGAACTCTTCCGACTTCTGCTGTTCGCGGGCGAAGGCCAAAATCAAGCCAACCCATAGGACCACAATGACAATGCCGACGGTACCGTAGAGCCAGCGCCGCCGGCCCTTAGGCTTGAGCATACGAGCGACCCCGTTGCACACGATGGATACTCTCGAAGCGTTCTTCGAAAACCAGCGTGACGGCTCCGCTTTCCCGTCTGCGCCCTTGTTGAGACCCCCGGTGGACGGCGTCTGGACGCGGCGGTCCTTCGGCTCAGTACCGACGGGCTGGTTGTCTGGATGCAGTCGTCAGTGAGCGAGCAAACGTGTCGACGTCTGCAACTCTACTCACATGCTTGGGACGCCATCGTTGGGCTTTAGCACGGGGTGTAAAGCAGCAGAGCGCTGTGATGGCTCCCTCGCCTTGAGCACATATAGCTTGTCTCGCGCAGTGCCCTCGAGCGCTTATGGTCAAGCGCCCGTGGCTGCGCCTTCGAAGATTGCGTGAGCTCCAACAACATACAGACGAACATCGAATTCCTAGGATGCACATTGCCACTTTCTGGCTGTGCGTCGAACGCCATTTCGCCTGCGCCGTATTCGCGGGACCATGAAAGAGTAGGCCGACTGCATAGAAGCACAGTTGGGGACACAGCACAAATACGCAGAAGACGGGAGTTCCTAACTCTAGAGTCTACTTAAGAGCCAACCGTGACACGCTGCGCTGCGGCGTTTGAATCCCAACTTCGGCATCGCCCGTGATCCGGTCCTCGCGGCGCCCTCAAGCGCCGGGCGCTTAGCCAAGGCTTCCCGCCACCCCAACGTTGGCATGGAATATTGAATGCTTGATGGTTATTGAATGCTTGAAGGGTCTCCAAAGAGTCCCAACCCATGGGACGCAGGTTCGAAGTAAAAGTACAGTCATGATGATACAGTACAGCCACAAATTACAGCTCCGATGGTACTTCTACAATATAGTTGTCCATTCCCTGGTATACAGACTCTAGAACTTGAGGACGATGCGTCCAGCGACCTTGCCCTCGGCCATGCCCTTATAGACACTGCAAAGACGTCAATACCAGATGCCGAGTTGGAAAGCAAAGGAGGACTGACCTTGTGAGGGTGGACAATTCCTGGCACACGTACTTGCACTCGACAAGCCCGCGCGCTGCGATGTCAATGGCCTCATATGCGTCCTGGCGGTTGCCAACGTAGGAACCAAGGATGCTAATGCTCTGCAATCCCGATCAGTCACTGAATTCACGCGATGAGCAGGCGATCGATGCTTACTTTGAAGACGGTGAAGAAGATGGAAGCCTCGAGACCGGCCTTGCCTGGGAGACCGACAGCCATGAGCGTGCCGCCGGCGCGGAGGTAGTCAACGGCCTGGGTGTAGCCCGAGGGCGATGCGGTAGTCACGACGGCAGAGTGCGCGCCGCGGCCGCCAGTGATGGCCTTGACGTCGGCGACGATGTCCTTCGACTCCATAAAGTCGATGAACGCCTCAGCGCCGAGGTCCATGCAAAGCTTGCGCTTCTCCGCGCCGGTGTCTGTTTCGCATATCAGTATCTGGCGTAGGAACAGCACTTGCAAGAGGCTCACCGATGGCAATTGGGCGCAGACCGCGAACCTTTGCGTACTGGATGGCCATGTGACCGAGCCCTCCGCCGGCACCGGGGAGGACGATCCAGTCCCCTGTACTGGTCTGCGAGTACTTGATGGCGCGGTAGACGGTGACACCGGCGCAGAGGATGGACGCGGCAGCGTAACTGTCGAAACCCTCGGGGATGGGAGTGACGTGGTTGACGAACGAGACGACGTATTCGGAGAATGTACCGTCGACGGTGAAGCCAGATAGCTGTGCGCTGTAGCAGTTCTGCTCGCGGCCATTGCGGCACTGCTCGCAGTTGAGGCACCTGTGTACCGTGTAAGCTCGGGTACGTCCGAATGGAAGTAAGGTAATACGTACGAGTCGGCGAGCCACTTGACACCAACGCGATCGCCCATCTTCACGGGAGAGTTTGCTGTGTTAGCGCCTGAGATGTCGTGTGAGCTATGAGATGAAAGTGGGCTTCGCGATGAGCTCACCGATGGCGACGACGATGCCGACACCTTCGTGCCCGCCGATAAGAGGGGTCTTGGCTGGGACCGGCCAGTCACCAAGGGCGGCGTGCAGGTCGGTGTGGCAGACACCCGTGCAGATCATCTTGAGCAGACACTCGCCCGGGGCGAGTTCCTCGGGACGCTTAATGCGCACGTCCTTGATTTCTATGGCGGCGCCGCTCTGGGGAACGACCGCGGCCTTCATCGTTTCGGGGATCTGCTGCGACATTTTCGGGACGAGGATAGAGGTGGATGAGAAGGAAAGTTAGGAGGTTGGTTGGTTGGGTTCGCTGAAGAGGCGATGATGAACTTCTCCCGCAGTCATTCTGCCTTTTATCCGCTCCATCGGCGGGAGGAGGGTCAGCCTCCCCCGTGCCGATCCAGGCCTTCGCAAATGGTGGCGCCCGAATCACAAGTAATCCACGGTACAGATCGCTCTGGAGTCGGATGGACGTGATGACATTGACCAAGACACAGACGGAGAGCACATACGCTGCCCTGCGGTCCTGCGTCCCAGCAAGATCGCGGCCTGCCGTCGCCAGCGGCAGCCCGCCGTAGGTCACGCTGGTTCTGCCCATAGGCTGACGGAAGGCCGGTCTGGCATCGAGACCAGGATTGCCCAGCAAAGTCTCGCACGCGTCTGGCATCGCAGTAACTGGGGGTCTAGAACATGAGTCACAAGCCCTTTGTCGTACCCCAGACCTGGGCCGAGTCGATCAGGAGACTGTGAAGTTGACAGGCACTTGAAGAAAGTCGGGGTCGGAGGTAAATTCGACGGAGGCCGTGCTCCAGTAGGCTCCAGTTCGCGTTGAGTCCGCGCCACCTCAACTCGCCGACTCGCCAACTCGCTCTGTCAGCTACCACAGGTGACTTTCCGAAGTCTGGTGCCAGTGCGCGATGGTGTATCCAAGCAGATGTTATTGATAGACGCCTGGGGATGGAAGATGCGTAACGCGGAGGACAGATCCCGTCGCGATAACAATCCCAGCACGAAAGAGTGAGCTGACCTGACTGGAGGGAGGGTTTGGACACCGCAGGGACTACGGGTCGGCAAGAATCGACATTCCTCAGCCTCCGATTGCAAAGAAAATTGGTTGTGGGCTGCCATGTGTCCCGGATATTCTGCGAGCGCTGCCAGCGTCAAGGACGCCTCGGAAGGGCATCCGACGTTGAAGTCTGCACGTTCGTCACGCGGGTTCGGCAAACATCAATCGTGGGAATAACCGCCACATAATGACACAGTGTGTTCCAACAATGACCGCCTCCACCACGAGGCGCGTACACCAGAACATGAGGCACGGAGCGGGTCAATACGCGGCTGCGTCACACAGTGCCCGAGCAGACGGAGGGCGCGTTGAAGTTGCCAACAAGCGTCACCCACACGCATTGCGCTTCTGAGGGCACAGCAGACCGGAAGGTCAAAACAAGCGCGCTTTCAAGGTTTTCGGCACACCAGCTTGCCCTTCTGTTCCTAGAGTCACGCCACACACGACAAGCGCCCTAAGTGGCTCAGCGTTTCCCGTCATGCTCATTCTCACTTTACTGGCTCTGGCAACGGCAGCGCGCGCCTATGACCTCGTGCGCGACTACTCAGGCTCTTCCTTCTTCGATCGATGGGACTTTTACGGCAACTGGGACAACCTGGTGAGGTCCTATGACTGAATAACGATGCCAGTGGCTAACGGGCTTACCGCGACGCTCGCCCACATCATCTGTTCTCTTCCCCCCACCCTGCTCCCACCCCCGCATTTCCACACTCATTTGGTGCCGCTCGTCCGTCGGGACCCCGATGATTGCAGACTCTGGGTAAGTGGCCACCTTGAAGTGCCGTTGATGACGTACTGAACATGAACTTGCCTCCCAGGCGATGTTTGGTGGCTCAACAGGGACGATTCGTTCTCGCAAGGCCTCACGTACATCAACGACGCCGGGCACGCCATCTTGAAGGTGGACAACGAGCATGATGTGGCGTACAACTACAAGCGAAACTCAGTGGGTACTTCTTTCCCTCGCAAGTGTGGCGCGCACGAAGCTGACACTCTGCAAAGGTGCGCATCACCAGTCAAGACACGTACGCGGTAGGCAGCCTGTGGATTGTCGACGTGGCGCATGTACCGTACGGTGAGGACATAGTTCACTTTGCTCTACATAAACTGATCGGATTGCCTCAAAATAGGCTGCTCTGGTAAGTCGTGGCTCTTGTAGGTGGATGCACGAGCAGCGTCTCACGCGACTTGCCAGTCTGGGGAGCAATCTGGACAAAAGGCCCAACCTGGCCTGACAACGGGGAGATCGAGTGCGTGCCTATACACCTCGTCGGTGCCCCCACCTCACCGCTGTGACACAGCATCTTCGAGACCATCAACCGCATGCCCATCAACCAGTACGCTCTGCACACAACAGAGGGCTGCACGAAGGGCGCGGCAGACAACCAAATCGGTAAGCGGCGCAGCTTTAATTTTTGGCATGCAAATATGAGGCGCAGGTGCTCATGGGTTGGTGGCAGGTACGACCGTCGTGGAGGACTGCTCGGTGGCGGCGGGCTGCACGGTCACGGAGAACTACCCCAATAGCGCGTACACGGGCTTCACAGAAGCGGGCGGCGGGGTGTGGGCGACGCAGTTCGACGTGTCTGGGTAAGTCGCAGTACGTCAGTTCAAGCGGCTGATTCCTAAACGCCTGTAACAGGATATAGTAAGCTCAATCAGTATCTTCTTCAAGTCTCAGCGGTCCGCTTACCTCGAAGCGTCGCAGTATATGGTTCTGGAGCGTGAGTCGGCTTAGCGGCGCAGAACGAATGCGGATTGACCGTTCTGTCCTGTAGCGACCCAACGTGCCCGAGTCCATTACGCAGTCAACCTCAACGTCCAACATCGACATTTCAGCGTGGGGTCCACCCTCGGCGGCGTTCCCTGCCACGACATGCAACATAACCGAGTTCTTCACGCCACAGAACCTCGTTATAGACATCACGTTGGTGCTATCTTCGTGCTGTGAGAACACGAGAGAGCTGACGATGTTTTTCCGCCCAGGCTCTGCGGAAACTGGTCAGGCCGTCTGGATTCGAGCGTGGTATAGCATATTACTGACTGCTCACCAGGGCCGGCCTGCCAGACACATACGCCGCGACATGTCCAGGTGGCACAACGGGCCTTTGCGTACGCATCCTCTTGTCATCCTTCCCCCGCTTGCACTGCTAACCCTCACCCTCACCCAGTACAACGACAACGTCATCGGCCCCGGCGCCAACTACAACGACGCGTACTTCGAGATCAACAACCTCCGCGCATACACGACGGGCGGCGTCGCGCCCACACCCACGGCCAACTATCAAGGTGCGGTGCCCACCATCACCGCGTCGTCGGCGCTGGGGGATATGACGACGAGTGTGGGGACGGCGCTGAATCCGACGCCGTGGTACTACCCAGGGGCGGCGACCGCTGATGCTCGTGTGAGCGTGTGGAGGCTCTTGCTTGCTGTTGGCGCGATCGTCTGCCTGAGCGGGTTTCTTCTTTGAAGAGGTGTTCCTTCAGGGAGGAAGAGACGCCGGATGGATGGTATTTATGACGGACACGACAGTATGACCCCGCGCAGGACGTGGTAGACGTTTATGGTAGACCGCAGTCACGCGCGGGATGATTCACGGACTTGGACGAGTGATGATATTTGTATGGATTGCAGCGTCATAGTGTGCTATGGTGGCTAGCCAGCAGATACAAGATAGGTTGGAGTGGAGAGTTGGAAGTTCGCGAAGCTTTGGAAGTTCGCCTTGGCTATTTGCCACCGCCGGCGACTTTCTTCATCTCTGCGAGAGTCTTGTCGACGTCTTCGATGCAGCGGTCTAGCAGCTTTTGATACTACGGTCGAGGGTCAGTGGCAGGTAACGGGACAAGGGGATATAACGCACCTCTTCCAGCTCAATAGAGTGCTTGGCGAATTTGCCGCGCTTGACGCTCGTCTGCATCTGCTTGCGCAGTTGTACACGAGTGTCCTCGGCTTTGCGCTGGGCGTCGACGTATAGTCGCTGGCGTGCCTCCACCGTCGGCCTGGGAAGAGGAGTGTAAGAGTCAAGCACCCATAGCCGTTCGCGAAGCTTACTTCGGTATGGGGATCTTGATAGTGCGCACGTCTTGACGCTGGGGCACGATATTCGGCAACTTTGATTCGTAGAGTGCACTCTCTACAGCTTTCATGGTCTACTGAAGACACATGAGCGCGCATCGGTACACATGATCCCAACACTCACAGATTCGTCGAAGAGCGTGACCAGTAGGGTCGAACCCTCCCGCACGCCCACTGTCGCCACCTCCTCCAGCCGGTACTCGCCGCCGTCGATCTTGACGCGCACCGGGGACAGGAGTTGCGGCGTGACACGGCCGCTGGCGCGCGCCTCCGCGCTCGCGCAGTCCTTGCGGAACCACTCGACCGCGGCCTTCATCTTCTTGTCCGAGGCCTCGTACTCCTTCTGCTCGGCCTCATCCGCGAACTTCTGCTGCGACCCGGGCACGAAGCTGGCGGTCGACTTTGGGCCCTTGGGCTTCTTGACGGGCTCTTCTTCCTCTAGCACGTTCTTCTTGGCTTTCTTGGAGGCATAGCGGACGTGCGCAGTTGTTGCATGCGTAGCAGAGACTCCGGCGCGCGAGTACAATAGTGCCGGGGACGCGATGCGTCGTGCGCCGAGGCGCAGAAGTGAGGACATGTTGGAAAACGTGGTTCTGGTTTCCTCGGATCGGGGCATTGTTCGGACCGGTTGTCCGTATCCGGCGGATAAATATGCCAACACACAGGTGTACTTTGTTCTTCGACTTGGCGCCAACAAGCTTCAACCTGACCAAATCGACTTCCTTCTCTGCTTATTCTTGGCCTTTAGCGCCTTCAAGCTGTGCTATGCCTGATCAGTGCGTGTAAGACGCTTTCCAAAGTGCTTGGACAATAAAGGGAGCTTGAGCCTTGGAGGATGCCGTCGATGGTCGATCAAGCGCTAGGCTAGCAAAACACCCGTGTCTCGGTGAACTTCACCCGGCATTGCGTACATCGATATGGGAGGCGACAGGTTGCTGCGCCACGGCTGCTGCCCAACTTCAAAGACTATCGCGAACCTCATGGCTCTGCGTTTGCTGGCCACTTTTATATCAGCCTTTCGCTCAGAGGTCCTTCCCACGTACGCGGATTTATACACGCTCCAGATCTTTTTTCTTCTCCCACGCGGCACAGCTTGTATTGAATGCGAAACTTCATTCACAGGCGATAGCCCAGCAGTGGCACCGTGGGTTCCAAACGGATCGCAATGTGATGCTCACTCTGGCAGCCTATATAGCGAGTGTTGAGAGCCGCTTCTACTCTATCTTCTTCTTCCTTTTGCCGTCATGGACGCAACGTCCTCAGCGAACGTGACTGCAACTGCAGCATCTGCTGTGTTGGCCACTTCCGCCTCCGCCGTTGCTTCATCGGCTGTGACAGCCGCCTCAGCATCGGCCGCCGCCGTTTCTGCAGGAGCAGCTCTTTCACCGTATGGTTACGTTCCAACGGAGTGGATATGCATCGTCTTCCTTGTTCTGTTGAGTATATCGACAGGTGCGCCCTGTAGTTTGTGTGTGACTCTGTGAGCCATTCTGACTTTGGTTTCATGCAGCCTTGCACATAGGAGAGGCAGCGATGACTCGTTCATGGTATATCTTCCCAACAGCTGTGCTCGCGGGAATATTGGAGATCATGGGATGGATGGCGCGATTCAAGAGCTCGGAGAATGTATATCTGACGTGGGCGTTCGAGATGCAGATAACGTGCACAATTCTGGGTGCGTTCATTTCAAATTTCTGTCGAAGGCAGAAATTCTTGGTTGACAATCGCCTGAAGGCCCGACGCCCTTGCTAGCTGCATATTTCATGATCTTGGGCTATATCATTGATATCCTTGGTCCTTCGTATAGTCGCTTGAGCCCTAAGCTATGTAAGCTCTGTCTGAAATATCTTCTCTGTCTCTGTCATGAATTGACTCGATCTACTATATAGACAGCATCATATTCTGCACCGGCGACATCGTCTCGCTCATTGTCCAGGGTGTTGGCGGTGGTATTGCCGCAGCTGCCTTCGGCAGGGGCAAGGACCCGGAGCAGGGTGGCCACATCATGCTTGGTGGAATACTCTTCCAGATGTGTGCGTACATCCTTTGCGATGCGAATCCCCTGTAGTCCTTGTTCTGATAGCTGACGTCGACTAATAGTCTGTCTTATCATCTTCACGTTGTGCTTCGTCGAGTGTTTCTACCGCTACTTCACTAACAAGCCTGTCGCGCCAAATTCTGGGCTTGACGATGCTCTTATGAAGTCGGCGGCGAGGCGGCGCATGTCGAAGAATGTCAAGCTCATGATCGTGGGATTGACGTTCACAATTGCGGTTATTCTCGTGCGGTACGTGGTTGCGCGTGAGGTAGCTCGTAGCAAGGGGGTGCCGGGTTCGCAGAAAATGACCGCGGGTCCAAATTATTCGTAGACCGGTTACCCCTCCCCCCCTCCCCTCCTCACGTGATAGCACGTGTGCCCGGCGAATGCCGTTTTGGCGGCTGGCGCGTCGACATGGGTTTTGCAGTTGCTCATAACCTCTCATTGCATACTTATCATCATCTGCACTTCTCTAGAGTTCATTATGCCTCATTTTACCTATAATCTATGATTTTCTTGTAACCGAAATCCAAACATTAACCACGTGACTGCGCGCGTGCAAGAGCCAGTCGCCTGTGTCTTGTCGAGAATGGGAGGAGGTGCTGTGGGAGATGCATGTATAGCCTACAAGTGAGTATATTATGGGTCCTGGGATACACAGAGCAGCCCAAAAGCTTAACTCAAAGGTGGTCCAAATTATTTTTAAGCAGGCTGTCAACCCCCCCTCCCTCCCGACCCCCGGTGCGCTATTTTTAGTTCGACACCCCCTTGGCTCGTAGTTCAGGCTGACCATTTATCCTGACTCAGATCCATCTACCGTACTCTCGAACTCATCGATGGCTGGACGGGTCGCATCATCACCACACAGTTGTACTTCAGTGTGTTGTGCCTGTGTTCCTCTCCGTGAATTCGTATCTGACGAAGAGTTAGATGTGATGGACGGCGCGATGATCGTCCTCGCGATGTACTCACTGAACTTCATCCACCCGGGCTTCCTGCTGAAGCGACAGAAGAATCGCGACGAGATGCTGAGGCTCAACTCGGTGGGCAAATCCTCGTCCGACGATGCGTCCATGTGGGCCTAAAAGTCGGCGACGCAAGATCAGAGTACACTCTGGCGCACATCCACATATCAAGGCTTGATCGCGCCTGTCCCACCGCATCGACCATTGCAGTATCCTCTGCATTTATCTGCGGCTAGGAGGGCTCGTCATCTGTACATACATTTCCACCTTCGCACTTATTATTTATATACCTCAGTCCGCTCGTTTCTTTCTCACCGTAAGTAAAGAGAGGTTTATATAGGTGATCGCGAATTTAGCTTGATCCTTCAATATTCAATCAATACAGCCACTCTCATTGAGCAGTTTCCACCAGCGCCAGCTGTGGAGTCCCAGTGAACAGGTCCCTTGCAGACTGCATAGACATAGAGTGTGTTGCCCTCTTCCGCATTAGTGATCTTGATAAGGAGCAAGCAGGCCGCTCGTAAGGACAAACGCGGCTAGAACAATGGTGCCACAAACAATGGTCACGCTGCCAGGCGAGTCGGCGGCGGCGTCGCGGCGAGTCATCTATGACGCGTGACGGTGACGCGACGCGGAGCCGGGGCGTGACAATTTATCGCGTCTTGTCACAGGTCCTAGTGTCACTCCCCTTTGTGCTGTTGACCGTAACCATATCCAACGATGTCGCTCTCGTCGCCGATGTCGACGTCCGCAGACATTCTGAAGCTTGCGAAGAAGACATTGGGTCTTCCAGACTCAGCTCCTGTAAGTCATGACGCCTTACACCGTGTGGGTCGACGCTGAAAGGCGCCCAGGACCGCGACGTACCATGGTCATATCTCGATGAGCTGCGCATACACCTCAGTCTGTATCCGACAGAGACGAATGTGAGTCTCCACGCGCCGCTAGCAGGGCTGCCACTCAACAACCGCGTTAGTTTCGCGTCACTCTCGAGCCTAACCTGGCATGTGAGTTCCTGACTTCGATTCCCATGCATACATCACTAAACCTACCAAATGCAGTGGGCGCTGTGACGTGCTTGCACCCGGCGTGCAATGGCAAGACCATGAAGCTCATTGCGCGCTTTAAGGCGCTCGATGGAGGCCTTAGCGACGGCCTGGGTTCTCTCAGCATATACCGCGTGCGTCGCGCGTCTCTTGTACGCGCAACGTGTCTTGACCGAACGATGCAGCGCCACATCGACAATGACGCGTCACACCGCTCGCAGGACGCGGCGGCGATCACTGAGATAGACATAATCAAGCGCGAAGTGGTACGTCGGCCGATCTCTGTTGAAGACAAAGATGATAACAGTCAAAAGATCAATGACTTCGCGCCCGGCAACTCTCCTTTCGCATTGTCCTATGCTAAACCACTTCGCCTCAAGGGCGGCGCTCTTACACGCGACTCTTCAAACTCGAACCTTGCGCGCAGGAAGCCTACCGCGAAGCGAGGCGTCAAGCCGGAACCCACCGAGGCAGTCATACCGAGGAAGCGCCCGACGAAGGAGTCGTCCACTGGTTCCGCGGCTGGGCCTTCCACATCCAACAAGCGTCTCAAGACCGAGCCTAGCTTCACTGGCAGCTCATTGCCGGAGAATGCAGTCCGTCCGCAGGATGTGGAAGATATCCGCGCGCAGATTGAAGAGGTGGCTCGCGAGGTGGCCCAACTTCAACGCAGCTTGCAGCGTCTGCGGCACAAATCAAAGCCCAGCAAGGCCGAACAGACTCGCATGCTCAAACTCGACTTGAAGGTCAAGGAGCTCAACGAACGCAAGCAGCGCTTGAGCGACTCCCTGCCGAATCTCCTTTCTTTGGCGCCGACGTCCTTGAAGCGTACAAACTCTCGTCTCGCGATGACGCCGTCTTTTAGCCGCGTGCCTACGGACCAGAAGCCAGTCGTACTGAATGCGAACCCCTTCCCGGGTCGCGTCAAACCGGAGCCCATCGTTGCGCCCTTGCCCCTGTCAAACAGCGGGCAATCAAGCCAGAGCCGGTGTCTCGATCTCTGGCGCGCATGAAATTCTCCTCCCCGGCCGCCAAGCCCGTCGCCTCCGGGTCCAACGTTCGTCTCCCTTCCAGCCCCTCCGGCATGGATGTCGACACCGATACCGACGACGATGACGAGATGCCCGAGTCCGTTGTGAACAGATATGGCCAGGCAATTCCTCAGATTGCGCCTGTTGGCGGATGGGAGAATTACGACGCCGAGGGCAACTTCCATGGGCGCGGACGGGATCTGTTCGAAGGACCTCAGGCCAAGGCAGACGAGTGAGTCGAGCTTACTTTGTTTGTAACTACGCTCATCAGGAACGCAGTATCGAGAAGTTCTTGGTCGAAGCCGGCAACTCGGAGCAGTTCGAGAGTAACGCGACCGTCGACGAGGCCCTGAAGAAGCTGGGGCTGCCCACTCAATATCAGATGCTGCCCGGCATGCAAATCTCCTTGATGGCTCATCAAGTCATCGGCGTCGCCTGGATGGTAGACCGCGAGCGGTCGAAGATGAAGGGCGGCTGTCTTGCTGACGAGATGGGTCTTGGAAAGACCGTTCAGATGTATGCAATACCCCCACGCTTTCGACTGTATGCTTACGACGAATGCAGGATCTCGACCATGGTCTTCAATCGGTCGAAGGACAAGAATTGCAAAACAACGCTCATCGTCGCGCCTGTCGCTCTGTTATCCCAGTGGGCGCTTGAAATCGAGATGAAGACGAACTGCGGATTTGAATGTGTGATCTATCATGGTAAGTCATTGATGCCTCCTGCTCCATTGGTTCGCCCTCACGATCTGTGCGCAGGTAACACGAAGCCGAGGAGCAAGAAGGAGCTCCTCTCGTACGACGTCGTGCTTACCACTTACGGCACTCTGGCGAATGGTATACGTTTTTCTCTGGGAGTGCTCGATGGTTTCTTAAACTCTGCATAGAGTGGCCGGACTGGGAAAATGAGATGAAGAAGCGGGAGAAAGCGGCGCGCAAAAAGAACAAGAAGGATCTTGACTCCGACGACTTCATCGTCGACGATGACAGTGACGACGAGCCCATGGTCAAAAGCAAGGGTAAGAGCAAGAAGAAAATGGTGAAAGGTCTGCTCTTCCAGGTCGACGTGAGTATCTCGCCTCCTTACATACGTACGGGCTAAAGTCTATTCTAGTGGTACCGTGTCGTGCTTGACGAGGGCCAGAATATTCGCAACCGTCGCACACGTAAGTTCTGTTGTTCTTGTCGGTATAAAAGGTTGCTGACCCTTGTTGCAGGTGTATCTCGGGCTGTCACTGACCTGGAAACGGAGTACCGTTGGGTTCTGTCCGGGACACCTATCATCAACGGGCTTCAGGATCCCTACGGCATGTTCCGCTTCCTCAAACTACGTCCTTGGCACGATGTCAGGGAATATCAGGTAGGTTTACCCCACGTACATTTGGTCATGATACTGACGCCTAGTGCCTCAGAGCCACATTGGTCTACTCGAGAAGAAGAACCGTAAGTAAATATCACCTTGGGCTTGGTTTCCTCGCTGACATCGATACTTCAGCGACTCTCGCTGTCTCTCGTGTGCAGACAATCTTCCGCACTTGCCTTCTCCGCCGCATGAAGAACACGAAGCTCGATGGGAAGCCCCTCATCGAGCTGCCGGAGAAGGTCGTTGAGCTGACGCGGTTGATGTTCTCGGAGGAAGAACGTTCGGTGTACTCTCAAGTCGAGACCAGGACGCAGAACCAGTTCAATCGTTACTTACGCGCCGGGACTGTGCTCAAGTGAGTTTCACAATCGTTCGATCTCACGCGATACTGAGCCGTCCTGTAGGAACTATCAACAAGTCCTGGTACTTCTGCTCCGTCTGCGCCAGTGCTGCGTGCATCCATGTACGTCGTGACTCCCGCTTTTTATGATCCGGCGACTGATTGATTGGATCGTAGGCCTCATTCAGGAAGGCATGAACGCGTTTGTATCCGCTGTGGAGGCCGATGTTCAAGACCCCGAGGTCGCGACGGAGCTCAATCGCGCGTTGCGCAAGGAAGGTGCCGAGTTTGTCCAGAAGGTCAAGGACAGCAGGAAAGAGGTTGCACTAGCCCGCATTGCAGCTGAGAAAGAGGTACGTATGGTGTATGCTGGCACAAGACTCTTGTCTTATGCCCTTCGGTAGTCCGAGGATGCGACCGTCGAGCAGGAGGAGTGCCCCATATGCTTCGACAACCTCACCGACGTCGTCATTACCAAGTGCATGCATGTGTACTGTGAGGGCTGTATCCACGATGTCCTCGCCACTGCACGCGTCGAGGGCGAGGATGAGAAGAAGTACAAGGCCGACGAGCGACCCTGTAAGTTCCTATACACCCTTTCAGCATACACTACTGATACATTGTCATAGGCCCCACTTGTCGTGCGCCCATCTCCAAGGACAGGCTGTACAAGCGCAGCGCCTTCGAGCCCACGGATGACGAGCTGAACGGCGTCAAAAAAGAAGAACCCATGGACGATGTCATTAAGATCAACTCCGACGCTGACTCCGACTTCGAAATGAAGGATTCGACCAGCCGCAAGGGCAAGGGCAAGGCGAAAGCTGTCCCGCAGCGGAGGTCTACCCGTGCAAAGCGCCCTTCGAACAAGATGCGCATTGTCGATTCAGATGACTCCGGTGCGGCGTCCGAGACTGAATCCGACGGCGATGACTACGACGACGACGATATCAGCGACTTCATTGTTGGGTCTGATGAAGATGAGGACGAGAAGGACTTCATTCGCGCGCAGAAACGTCAAGCGCAACACAAGGGCAAGGCTCGTGCCATGGTTATCGACGACTCCGATGACGAGGGCGTTGTCTTTGGGCTGAAGAGGCAGCCGGCCCCGGGCGCGCCGAAGATCGAACTCATGTCCAAGTTCTTGCCTTCGACAAAGATGAAGTATATGATGGATGATATAGGTATGTCGTTCATAACCTTAGAGACCACAGCACTGACCCACCTCGTAGAGCGTATCTTCGCCGAGAAACCGGATGAGAAGGTCATCCTCGTTTCGCAGTGGACGACCGCGCTTGGCTTGCTGTCCGACTACCTGAGCGAGCGGAACATCGCGCACGTCAAGTACCAGGGCGACATGAACCGCAATGCGCGCGACGCCGCCGTGCGCTCCTTCATGGCCAAGGACAAGGCCAAGGTCATGCTCATGTCCCTCAAGTGCGGCGGTGTGGGCCTCAACCTTACGCGCGCTAACAACGTCATCTCGCTCGACCTCGGGTGGTCAGAGGCGGTGGAGGCACAGGCGTTCGACCGCGTGCATCGGCTTGGGCAGACGCGCAAGGTGCTCGTCAAGCGGCTGGTCGTGGACAACACGGTCGAGGACCGGATCTTGAGCTTACAGGAGCGCAAGGCGCTGCTGGCGGATGGTGCCCTAGGCGAGGGCAAGGGGAAGAAGATCGGCCGGCTGTCCGTGAAGGAGCTGGCGAACTTGTTCGGTTTGAACATGCGTGGGGAGCGGCTGCGCAACGACGACTAGAATGCGGATCCTTGCCCAAACAGCGGTCTTGGCTTGCGGTTATGTCGTTCTTGACTGCCCTTCTCTCGTTTTCTGTCTGCTACGGACTTCCAGAGACTTTGGTTTGCCTTTGTGCATTATTGGTATTTGTTCCTGCTATTGCTTTGCCCTCCAGTTACTACTTATCCCCCGTCGTCGCCGACGTTGTTCACCTATCCTACCCAATTCTATATTAGTGCCTCATACTTACCTACTGAAGTACTGATGCTTCAGTTATTGTAGTGTACTTTCGCCTTGTGTATAGTTCGTTATATTCCACCGAAGTTTGGTTCCCTTGCAAACGTCGCGGATGAATTTTCAATCCTTTGCTCGCACTGATGTGCGCTATGCGTGAGGGAATCCATCGTTCTTCACTGCATCCTAGTTCAGTTGGTATGTGTATACCAGTTTGCACGGTCTTCAGACAAGAAGGCCTCCGAAACACGGACTCGCCAACATTGACATCCGATCGAGCTGTGCCCTATTGCAAGCCTTGGGCAGCTTGGGCGCTTAGCGCTTAGCGCTCGGCGCTGAGATCTCAATTTGAGGCACGCGCCGGCGCGGGCGCGGTCGCACGCTCATATATGCCTATCTTGTCGTCTTGTCTCTCGATTCTAGCTGTCCCCACCTGCTCACTCTCTGCTCTCACGATGGACGACGAATTCGCGGACACGGTGACCGTGAAGGAAGGTATCACTTGTGTGAGTCTGAAATCGGTCATCTACTTAACTTACCATTCACCATTCTTCCTCCCTTTGGTCTTCCAAAATCCACCGCCTCCCCCATGCCACTGATCATTCTCGCAGACTTTTGTCGACACCGGCGCGCCCGGCACAGACCCCCTCCAGCCCGCCCACAAGCGTGTTCTGCGCGTCGAGGCGACCGCGCGCTTCCAGGTGCCTCCGCACTGGCACGCGCGACACACGGAGTACGTCAATGTGGTGGAAGGGCGGCTGAGGGTGACGGTGGACGGGGTGATGAGCGAGATCGGCGCCAACGACGGCCCTGCGCGCGTCCCGCCCCGCGCCGTGCATGCGCTGGACAGCGTGCCCGGGGAGGTATGCGTGGTGGAGGAGTGGGTCGATCCGGGGGTGAGTGGAGAGGATTAATTTACTCTGTCAATGGAGAGGTATTCCGAACTTTGCTACAAGCTGACTGGCCCATGGATCGCAGGACAAGGAGTACGAGCTGGTGTTTCGCAATCTGTTCTCGGCGCCGCGGTTGGAGGACCACAGCGTGCTCACGCTGATGAACATATTCTGGTACAGCGAGAGCTTCCCGGGCATGCCTGGGCACATCGTGCCGCTAGAGAAGGGGGTGAGTGTCGGTTTGCTCAGGCAGAGCGGTGGCGCAACGGACTGAATGCCCGCATAGTTGACCTTTCTACTTGGGCGCTGCCTTGCGCCAGTACTGGGGTACGAGAGAAAATACAAAACACTCAAAAAAGAGCAGTAGTCGCGTTGCGTGAATCGAGGTTTATGGAGGGAGGAGGATGCATGTCTCATCAGCAAAGTTATAGTAAACACGTGCAGATGCTGATTATAATTATATCTGGATTATATGGGGATTTTCGCCAAAGGTTGAAGCAGGGTTGAAGGCTGAGCAGGGAGACGGCCTGAGAAAGCAAGCGCCCGTGCCAGTCACCCTCAATGAGCTTCGCGCGAAATCCGTATATCACTATCAAATTATGCGACTTAACCTTCATCCCTCGTAGTCGTACGTTAATCTAGGAGAGGCTGTTCAATGTGCATGTTCGAATACGGGAACATGGAACAGCAGAGAAGATGATTGTGGAAGTACAACCGAATGAAAACAATGGAACCGTTTGTTTGTATGGGTTTGTGCTTGTCATGGCACGTGTCTGATGTTCATATTTCTGCATCGTCAATGTTTCTGCAGTTTGAGAACTTCTTCACCGTTCTGATCTCAGTGGAGCGTGGTGCAGGACCGTAATTTGCTCAAACTTCGCACCTTTTTTATTTTTATTTTGATAGAGTGTAATCTCTCGCTCTCGGTTGAGGCGTATCGTATCTGTTGGGATGATTCGACCAGTAGTTGCAATGCTGCCCGTCGAGGAAGTTGTTGGGAACTTCAAGTGCTTGATTCGAGACTTGCTTTGTGATTGTTGGTCAGTTGCTCTGGGGGCGTGTTTACGTGCGAAATGAGAACAATGGAGCGTATATAGGGACGATCATTGCGGTGATCTCCAAGGCAACAGGTGACCATGATCTCGGCGCAAACAAGCCGCATGCAATCACATTCCGTCAGCTCTCTTCTCTCCGTCCCTCATAGTCACTTCCGCCGTCCCCCATTCCCAGGCGCGGCTGTTACCTCGGCTTATCCCCTTCGATCTACTCTTGCCAGACTCTTGCTTCTAATCGCCGTCATCAGCCGCCGGATCGGTCCAAGGCAGCTTTAACTGTAACCACCACCTCCCCATCCTCCTCGTACCCGAATACTCTCTACGCGATGGTCTACGTGAACCGCCAGTCCACCGCCGTCCGAGCCTCAGTCTACGATGCCTTTGCCGAGCTTGGGGGGCTCGACTCCAACAGCAAGGTCGCACAGTGGATGTTCTCCCCCGGCGACGCCCTCACCGAGGAGGACGAGACCGGGGACGACGCCCCCCGTGGCAGCTACCGCGCCCCCCGCCGCCAGCTTCCATCCCGCGGTGTCAGCTTCCCCGACGTCCCGGTGCCCGCCGCGCGGCCCGCAACATCGCCGTCTCAATCCAGCGAGCGCCCCACTTCCCCCTCCCGCGGCCTCCGCAGCTTCCTCTCCATACGCTTCCTCACCCGCCGCTCCAAGCCCCGCAAGCCGCTCGCGCGGAGCAGGTCCGCAACCCCCGCCTCGCGCAGCCGCGACGACAGCGACCTGCCCGGGCCGCAGCCCCGCCGCCCCAACGCGGGCGCCCGCTCGCGCTCGGCGGTCGACGTGCGCGCCATGCCCGCGTCTGCCTCATCGAGTCGCCAGACGAGTACGGACACGGAGCGCGTGCCGCGGCTCGTGCGCAACGAGAGCCGCTCGCCGTCAGAGGACTCGGTGCTCGCCACCCGCTGTCCTCGCCGCCCCCGCCGCCGCTCGGCCACCTGAGGCACGGCACGATGGACTCGTGGGACGCGGTCGACCGGCGCTCGGTCACGCTCGAGGATATGCAGAAGCGGAATCCGTTCTTGCACGGATCGAGGTGCGTGGGTTGTGCCCTTTGTTCTGATCAGCTGCTGACGAGGCGCTGCAGGTTGGCAGAGATGCTGTAGTCCACCACTCCCGCTCTCATGTTCATTCCCCTCACGAACTCTAATGATCATTGTGTTCCCCCATCTCTCTATCCTTAAGTATCACGGATTTTTTCCCCTTTGTTCTTTCTCCCAGGTAGCATGCTCCCCTTTGCCTTGGGTATCATCTCTTCGGGTCTTCTCAGGATGCCTCTCCCCCAGGGTACTTCGCTCCCGGATCTCAATTTACATTCCTTGCTACGCCAATGGGGTCGGGACTCTGGTCTCCCGCGGGACTCTGGCTGTCTACGTAGACGATGATCTCTATCTTACCTATTACTTATCGCTATGCGCCTTCGTCTCCCCCTTCGTTCATACGCTTGTGTACTTGTGTACCTCAGTTCTCGTTTGCGTACCACTGCTTGGTACTGTACAGTTCGCCTGGTCCTGCGTACGGAGGACTTGTAGACGGGCACACAGCCCCATGCATAGAATGAGAAGTGTTGTGACTCATGATGATCTTCCGTGTTCTTAGCCGCATCGTGTTGTCCAGATGTCCCACCTGTTTCAAACTCCTGCTCGTACCAGGTTCAGTGTTCACTGTAACTTGCAACACTGATGAGTGATTCTGCTTGCTGCCATCCGTAAGCGTGCCGAGGAAGATACACCTTCAGTTGAGATGATAATGCCCCAAAACGCTAGGCCGTCGTCGTCGCTACATCAGGAAAATGACGACTGTCTTATAACACGCAACAGGATGAGCCAGATCATAGGGTACAATAAGACCGCCGCGCGGTCAAATAAGTCAGAATTATGTGCTATACCACCCGGCAACGCGTGATAAGACATTCACTGCAATGGTATACGGCGTGACAAGAGAAGGCAGATCTTATAGAGGGCGATAGCTCAGGCGGGACTTATATAGCGCATCATTTTGCTGTATTATCTGCGTATAGGAAGAATATCACTGTACTGTGTACTTCAGCCTGAGGTACATATCCGGCTCGAGGTCCTCGACTGTCAGGTATTTGTTATTGGATGAGGGAGGTATCAGCTCGACGGCCCGCTCAATGGAATCGACCGGAATCATGTCTACACCACCCTTCTCCAACTCGATGTATCTAGAAGCCGGATGCCGTCCGCGAGTTTTAAATCGGCGGACATATGCAACCTCAAGCTTCTGAGTCCGCACAGTGAGTTCTACAAAAGCGTAGACTTGCCCAAACTCGTATTCTTGTTCTCCGACCTTGATGAGAACGCAATCGTGCCGTGGACCCTGCTTCTGCCAGTTCGAGTTCGTCCGTATTGTGTCTACGCGAAGTTGGGAGCTCATCATGCAAATAAAGCGTACATGCAGACAGCGGAATCCGCGCACCTAGTAGGGATAGATAATATGAGCGTGAGGCTAAGGATCATGACGATGCACTGCAAGGAGTAGCGACGCACCAAACACGATCTGAGCTCCTTCTCGGTAATTGGCTGACCAAGCAAGTGGCGTAAAGCTTGGGATAATTTCCGAAATACGGCCGCGGGCGTCTCGAGCTGAGGAAGCTCCGACTGGATTAGGTGCTGCATAGTTACTCGGCGTCTCTCGGGGGCAGCGAGTTTGGTCCGGATGTCTTCGTTCTCATCTTCGGTGCTGTTGATGCCGTCCTGGTCATCCAACGCCTCGCAGAAGGCGTCGTAGCGATCAACTTGGGCGCGTATTCGCAGCAGCGAGTCTCGCTCCTGTGCCATCCACATAATCTAAGTCAGAACGATGAGCAATCTGATACTCTGCAGTACTAGAGCGCTGTATGATTACCTGATCCGTGGTAGTCTCGCGCTTGTTGCTTCGTTTGTAATCCTGCTTGACCTGTGGGTGGAGGCGTTCACCAAGGCCGGTCTCATAGTTATCAGCCGGGCCTTTACGCCTGATAAGCTCGGCCGCGTGCGAAAGGAGATGATGTTTTGGCCAATTGAAGTCGATATCGAAATCCTCGTCGCTACGAATGTCCTGCAATGCGTGATCAGATGATGTTCTGCAGGCCGAGATGGCTACAAACATTGCACGCGTTATTGTACTTGATTATCTCGTCATCGAGGTAGTGCAGCGTGGTTTCCGTATGCACCCGGAAGCGCGCGGTAAGAAGATGTATGACGGCGAGGGCGCGAAGGGCACGTAGGACCTTGTTTTCGTGACGGACTGTCTTCCAGTGACCGACAAGAAATGGAGATATACGCTGCGTGTCAACGAGGTCAACAACTAGATCAGTACGAGGAAGGCAGTTCTCACAGCGAGTATCTGCCCCTGTTCTCCTCCGGTGATATATCTGAGCTCCGTGATTCCGTTACGGAAATGGTGCACGCCCGGGTGACGAGGGGAATCCTTGAAGCTAAAATCCCAGAGAGATGGTGTATGAGTATACCACAGAGATAGCCTTCGGAAAGCTGCTTACCTGCTGTCTATCTCCTCTAGTGATGTTTCCGGTAGCGCCGTTAGGAGCCACGACCACCAGTGCCGACCCCATTCACCCTGCTCAATCTGATGAAGGGGATCAAGGACGAACATTTGACCAACGCTCATAAGTTCGCCGAAAATTTCGTTGAAAATGTTCTTCAAGCAAAAGTAAGTCAGTCTCCGCAGTGACAACAATCAAAGCACCCGCACCGTAATGGGACGAAGAGACTGCTGATTGAGGATCTCTTTTTTACTCTTCTGCGTCGCTTCCCCCTCCGCAGTCACAAGCAGCTGTTTCGCTTCGCAGGCGGTGCGACTGGGCCAAGACATTAACAGATTCCAGAGCTCCTCGCGTGGGACAAGACAGATGGGGCAAGGAAAATGCCCGTGTACGCCTTTGATACCCGCCGCACGAGCCCTAGAACATGACTCACGTCAGTACTTGTCCTGCAAGAGTCTGTATAGCATACATACATGTCTTCGTAGTCACACGATACAACAACACAAATGAGACGGCCAGGCTTGAGCTCCGTATATGCGATCTTCAAGTTTAAGTAGGTACCAAATTCAGCAGCTACCTTGACATCGGCTAAGATCACGTCGAACGCAGCGTGGTACACAAGAGCCCGGTGCTGAGCGAGATTGTGGGATTTGTCTGTACGTTTCTTGTCGACCTTGACCAGAATTAGCCTTATTAGAGAGGAAATGTGCGAAGCGCATACAACTGGCAGGAATCCGATGAGTGTTGCTCGACCAAGACCCCCGGGATCGTTACGATCCGCCTTAGGAATATTTGCCAGCCATATGTATACACCCCAATACTTGACATTGCCAAAACAAGTGACGTGCGTGGCGTCAACGTACACCTGCAGATATATACCGAACGCCGAAGAGCCTAATGCAGTCTAGAGCCAGGAAAAGTTGAGTTTTGCCCCCGATATCAACAACATAGACGTACCTGCAGGTTCCATGAATCGTCGCCCGATGTCATCTCCTCCCATACGCGCATGACTCCTCCTCCCCCTGGGCGCGCGACGTATCGCCGCTGCGGATACAGGTCTATGCGATCCTGAAGACGCTCATCTTCGAGAAGGCCCTGCACGACGGGCATGATGGGTTTGTGGTGCACTGTATACGATCTTGCTTCTTGCTTTGGAAACTCGACGGATATGACGGTCTGCTCGTACTAGTACAGATAGGTGAGCAGACTGTAGCTGTTCGTCGGGACTGATCTCACCTCTGCATGCCCTTCCGCTTTTGGTAAACCGGCCATGATCTCGCGGAGTTCCTGCGCGTTTCTCATGGTCACCTTCGTCTCCTGCGCAGCGCGGTGATTGAGTGCGAGCTGCTCATTGATGAAGGAGCCAGTGCAGCCGTATCGGATGAAGAGTTCGGCTTGCTCAAAATTCTCGCGGGTGCTGAATGGATGCCATGGTGGTGCTTCGTTTGCGAAGGAATGCGGAAGGACAGGTTTGGCTTGGGCAGCGCCGTTGGAGGCACTGTAGACGGTATCTGGCAGGCCAGACTCGGGATGATACTCGATCCAGACTTCTCCGAACTCAAGGTCGGAGGGGAAACCGTCAGAGTCGGTGGACATGTCCGTATCACTGCCTAGAATCGTCGTATCTAGCTATGCATCAGCAAAACCATCGGCTACCACCCAGACCACGCACCATTTTTGTCACAAATGTCTTCAGGCATATGCAGAGATGATAGCGAAGGGGACGTGGGCGCTCGGTGCTGGCGAGGCTTCTTCCGCGGAGGTGGGCGAACGACCCGCTCTGTGTCTCCAGATGATGAGTCCGAGGAGCCTTCCGATTCATTCATGTCTCTCTTGCGAGTTGTTGCAGATCGGGGGGATGAGCGGTTTGAGCTGTTGTCATGGAATGGGAGGGGCCGCTGAGAAGATCGAGCAGGACAGCGTTGCCTATGATTGTCAATCCCCCGTCGCGCTATCTTGAACCAGCCGTGGCACGCGTGGCATTCTTCGAATCCGGGGGGCTTGGATGCACCTTGACGCTGGAGTCGCGTAATCTCTCCGCGTCGTTCACGTTGCTCGCGCCGTGTCTGCGTGCGCCGGTTCATATTCATGAAGCAAGAAGATAGATGATGGACTGTGCGCACTGACGTCGATGGCAGCGGTCCGAGTTCCTTAGTCACATGATACCACTGTTCACTGGCCCGTCCCGCTCAAAAGATTCACCTCGCAGATACAGGGACCATGCATATATGTATTAGAGGTGTCCTTCAGTTAATCGATTTGTATAAGAGGAAACAAAACGCAAGACTTGGCTCTCAAGGCTGCCCCGACCCATCTCCACCGGATGGCCCATCGCCGCCTTGACTCGGATGCTCATTCTCCTGGCCAAACATCTCGTTGGCGCGCCTCTGGCGCTCCTGCGCATCCTGCGCTTCTTGCTCCGCTTTCTCTTGCTCCGCTTCTTCCTCCAGCGCAGCATTGAAGGCGTCCTCCTGCTTGCTACGTTCGCTCTGCGGCTTCGCGTCATGATGGGCGGGGAAGAGATCCTTGTTGAGATGCTCAATGAATGCTTGAAGGCGCCTGTTGCTGGCGACCGACGTGTTTTGCGCGCGTTTGAGACGACGGATCTGCTCGTCGTAGAAGTTGTTGAACTCGAAGCCGCCGCTGCCCTCGGAACTCAATTCAGGCTGGCTGCTGAGCACGAAGTACGCCTGTTAAGTAATTAGTCTTTGACCTGCAACTGTGTTGAATATGCGTACGATGGTGGCAGCAAAGGCAAGCATCGGCAAAGTAACTGATCGGACATCCAGGATTTTCGCATAGGGGCTGCGCGCCTTTGTCGCTCTTCCCGAGGTGACAGCGCTTTTGCCAAGCATCACAATGCGAAGGATCTGATCGTAGCGTCAGCGTCAAACCAGAAACATGTTCCGCAGTACACACTCGGTGAATGCACGGATGCCGCATATAACCTTCGCGCCGGTTCGCCACCGTGTCTGGCAAGCGGTCGTATAGGAATCGGTCATGCTTGAGCAAGAGCTGGACCGCCGGTAATAAGGGGCGCTTCGACTTGTCCTTGAACTCCGGAAAGTCGGTTGATGGGACATCGAAGACTTCATGAGCGATATTGACGACATTATCCACGGTCTGAGACCGAATGCCTCGCAGACCGTCTCGGAGCTATAAGGATGTCATAGATGTCAGGGCCTTTAAGGATGGACTCAATGACATGGCACTGACCTTGGCTTTCACCTTCGCGAGCCCGATATGCGCCCTAACGGACTCCGGAATCTGTTGCCAGATGAGCTCCGCGTCGGCCTTCGTCTCCTCTTGCACGTCCTGCGGAATGTCCTCGTCCTGCTCGTCGTCTGAGGACTGGCCATGAGTGGACGGCGGTAGGTACTCCAGAGCGCGCCAGGTCGTCCACATCTTGAACTTGATTGTGATGAGCTTGCCGACGTGCAAAGCGGTCGTCTCTGCGTTCTTGGTGCCAGAGTCTGTGCTGTCCTCCTCGTCGTCGTCGGTCTTGGAGCGCTTCTTGCTAGGCTGCTCGTCCGTCAGTTCGTTGATGCGTTCTTCAACGCTCTGCAGCTTCGCCTCGAGATTCTTCTTTTCTTGGACGTGCTCCGCCTCGCGTTGCCTCAGAAGTGCGTTATCCTTTTGCGCCGCTTTGAAAGCCTAGCAAAGGTCAGTGTAAGCAGGACAAGTCGGACTTCGGGGCGAGGATGAACGCGCCTCTTTCTCTCGCTTGCGCTTCAGCTCTCTCTCCTGCTTCCGAATCTCGCGTTCTTGCTGTACGTGCTCGTTGTCGGCGGTTCCGCTCTCGGACGGCATGGCGGTGTAAGGTTGCGTGCGACAAAGTCACGGAAGAGGGCGGTGCGACAAAGCCGTTACTGTGGGGGGGTGCGCTTCGCGTTGACGCAGGTGGAGCCGCCATCATTGGGGAGGCCGGAAGAATCCCCGAGACGCCACCGCCGTCAAACGCGAGGCTAGATTATGAGACGATATATTCAGCATATAAATACGGAAATGCGCGACTTTATCTCACCGTGCTCTTCGTCTTGACCTTCATGGACGTCGACATGGACTCCGGCCAGGTCGTCGTACCTCCTCCGATGCTGCGCCATCCCAGCACGGTCAGCATGGCATCGCCGTCTGCCACTCCGGCACTGCCGCCTGCCTCTCCTCCTCCTCCGACGCTTAGGCTGCCTAGTGCGGTTAGTTTCAGTCCTTCGGCCAGTAGAGTGGAAACTCACTGCTATACAGATGGTCGGCCCCCTTCCCCATCGGCCTACACCGCTGCCGCACTTCCAGCCATCATGGGAAGGTCCTGGAACAGTCCTCGATGCTAACGCTCGCACCAAGCTCGGGTATGTCTGCGTATGAGTTATTCTCGTCAGGTTGAAGCTCACACACTACCAAGGCTATGCGTCGATACTCTGACGCGCCGCGCGCCAAACGGCTCGAACATAGACCTGATGCCAGGTCTTTTCAAGACCGCGGATGGTGTAGCACAAGTCACACGGGAGCAGGACGAGCATCAGCTGTCTGACGTGCGTTCAATACACCAGACATTTCTTTGACATAGATCACTCACTTGAACTCAGATTCGTGAACGCTACTCCCGCCAGAGTGCAACCATCGACGCGAACATTATCAGCATGCTCTTTCCCAGCGACGTCACCACAAACATTTACCCGCCCCCTCCCGACTACATATACGAGGGTATTCACCACGGCATACACGGCGACCTCCCAGTTCTGCGAAAGCTATGCTCACCGAAGATGCACGACCTCGTCATGGGCTCACCGGCTTTCCCATCCGTCCGCGACATCCCGCTCGCCATGATGGGGTACGACGTGGACTACCTCACCGTGGAAGCGTTCGATGTCGGTGGTAGGAACTTTGATACCACCCTTGTGGGATTGTATTACTTTGCGATTCGGGAGGACGACGGTGTGCTGAGAGCCGCGGACCATATAATCGCATGCGGAGAGGCCCTTCGACAGCTCGTCCAGACACGACGGCTAGCAGAGGGCATGGGGCGAGCCATCTAGACAATCCATAGAATTTTCTTTCAGTCAATAGAGCCATAGATTTTCTTTGCGGCAGCCAACGCAGAGGTATTGGGAAGACCGTCCGATCGTACGCCACGAAAAGTCGGCAGATGCCGGATCGAATATTAGTAAGCCGCGCGCGCACGCAGCACCCTTCGTTTTCGACCACCACCACCACCCCGGCCATGCGTTGACCGTCGACTTGCTCAGCTGAGCCTTCGCTGCTGACGCGTCACTGCGGCTGACGCGTCACTGCGGCCGCCTTCATACCTGATTATGCGACAGCCAAAGGCTCATGTATGCCGCTGTCGCACCTTCAATGCAGGATTGTCTGCTCTGGGTGCAAGGTGCGTGCAGCGCACTTCGACGTCTCGAACTAGCCATTAACAACGCTTTCAGATGCCTCGCTCTGATCCCGTCCGTGTGCATCCAGGCATTTTTCCCTCTCGTCCTCGCGCTTCTCGTGCTTACCTTCGAACCATCGTCAAGTCAGTGTCTTCATCTATGTTCCTCTCCTGCTTGCGCTAACACCACCCTTCCAATGCCAGATGATGGCCCTCCAGTGCACTGTCCATATTGCGTTGAACACGTATGTCAGCGTCGATGTCGTCAATATACATATTCGCTTTTGCCGCCCAATCGTCACTTTATCCCAGTCATCGAATCCTTCAAATCGCCTAGGTCCGTTGTCCATCACCCTCACTCGTACCCTCTGATATCTTAAGTGCATATGCAGTGTGTCAACATCCTTGATTCGGTTTTCGCTCATGCATTGGTACGTACGTCGAACTTCTGAGGTCCATATACTCACGATACCCTAACAGCTCAGCCGTCTCTTCAATGACAGGCCTGCATGTGGGATGGTCAACGGATGGCGGACAGTACAGTGTTTGTAGCCATATCCATGTAGTCCTTCTAGATAAATGAATATTGTGAAATTATGTGTAATCTGTGAGAGCAAACCCAAATTATGGAATCTGCTATACACCCTGTACGATATCCATCAAGAGCCATAAGATTATGCAGAGATTGTGATGACTTATCGTTAGACATCCGGCACTCGTCGATAGTATGATATCGGGCCCCCCCAGCCCTGGTAAGATGTGGGACAAGATGATGCGCGCGGCGTCGTAACACGGTGTGAGACGTGGCGTGCAGTCCTATGACTTGTCGGAAAATGTGGCGCGCACTGGTATGATACGTCGTGAGATGTGGCGCGCTATGAGATCACGCAGAATGCCATGCTATAGCTGTTGTACCCACACGCAAATCACGTTATGAGATGAGCCAAATCTCATGGCACATATTGATATTATAACACGAGATGGTCCAAAATAAAGGGGGCTGTCATTTTCCTGATGTAGCTTAGTCGCACATGAATCCGGTCGCGATTTAATTCATAAAACGCGGTGTTGCGCGCGAACCGTCACATGTGACGGTTCATTTACGGTGTGACGTTGCCTGGACCACCTCCTCCTCGTCCTCTTCAATTGTCTCCGTTCCATTGTAGTGCGGAAAGCTCTTGTCTGCAATTCCAGATATGCTCTTGTGCTCTCAACTGATTCCGCGCTTTCCAACTATAAACCCCGCGGGTCCCTTGCTCCGGCGCTCAGCTGACGCAGGGCCATCCAATCCGCGCAGGGGTCATTCCATCAGGCCTGTGACGCGCGCGCACCTTGCCTCGTGTCGCGCTCGAAGTTTTCCTCGCTTCTTGACCTCTTCCACATCTATAAGGCGCGCTCGAAGCTGATACGCTCCTTTCGCTAATTCCCCTCGCTTGCACATCATTCGCTTCACGAATATAGTCCTCGCTTGACTCCCCGAACAAGCATCCCCTCACTCGACCATGGTCGCGGTCAATCCACTGTTTCGCGGGCGTTGGACGCTGAAGCGGTTCAATGCGACCGTCATCAACGATATATGGCCAGAGGTCTTCTTCTTCAGCCTGATCGCGACGAGTGAGTGCGCACTTCACTCTGACTTGTTCAAGCTGACGAGCGCGCAGTGGTGGCGTGTGTATCCGAGCTTACCTCCCACACCTTGGGCGTCAGCAACGCGCTGCTGACCGTCCTCGGTACCGTGTTGGGTCTGGTTATCTCGTTCCGAACTTCGACTGCGTACGAGAGGTATGTATGCACGTCGACGTGACTGAATACAGGCGACTAACGGGCACTGCAGGTATCAGGATGGACGGAAGATGTGGACAAATATCACAATTGCGTCGCGCAATCTAGCGCAGATGGTGCGTTGCGCAGTGCATGTCTAGAGTTTCCTCTTACCGCTCATAGATGTGGATCCACGTTTCTAACGACCGTCCGGCCAAAGATAATAAACCCGCCACGAGCGCCCTCAAGTGCATCATCGAGAAGAAGAGCATGATCAACCTCGTGCGTATCACCCTTCCCTCATCTTCGCATCTCACACTTTCCCTCCCCCAGGTCCAAGCCTTCTCCGTCTCCGTCAAGCACCAGCTCCGCGGCGAGCCCGGCATCTACTACCAGGACCTCTACCCCCTCCTCTGCTTCCTCCCTCGCTACGCCAGCACCGCCCACACCGACGCCGACATGACCCCCCTCTGGTGGGCCTCCGAGGAGGCCGCGCACCCCATGAACCACACGCACGATCCCAACCCACGCGCCGCCTCCGACGACCCGCACGGCCCGCCGCTCAAGCACACCGCCTCGCTCCCCGACGCGCCCGGCGCGCAGAGCCGCAGCACCACCGTGGGCGGCCATGCAGGCGACGACGCGCGCTCGGAGAAGAGCTGGATGCGCTCCCTGGGGCGCGGCAAGCGCCGCCAGAGCTTCTTCGACCCCGAAAAGGCGCTGCCGGACATTCAGCCCCACCGGCCGCTGCGCCCCGCGCGGAGCCCGCCGAACCCGTCTTTCTACGACTATCTGCCGGTGTTCAGACTGTTTAGGTACTGCTACAAAATTATGGTGGGTAAGAAGAAGGAGGTGCAGGAGCAGCCGATTGGGGGGCGCAATATTCTTGGAAGGAAGGTGAAGCCAGAGGCGATTGACTCGAATGTGCCGTTCGAGATTTGCTTGTATCTGTCAACGTACGTGGTACTTACTATCTTGTGCTCGTGATGCTAACGACATGTTAGGTACACTGCGTGTAGGTGGACATCAGCGGGACAGGGTATACGTGCTGACGAGTATTTCTAGTCTTGATGCGCAGGGGACTTGTCCAGCCGGCGATCGCGACTGGACTGAGCAACGCGCTCGGTATGCTGCAGGATACGGTCACCAACCTCGACCGCATCCGCAGCACGCCATTGCCGTTCGCGTACCAGGCTCACCTCCGCATGTCACTCTGGTAAATAGGTTATTTGTCGTTTTCCAATTCACTGCTCACCACGCTCTGCAGGCTCTACCTCCTCTTCCTTCCCGTGAGCTTCGAACCGTAGATGTCTACACGTTTCTGCTGCTGACTCCCATGCAGTTCCAGCTCTATCCTCTCATGAACTGGTTCACTATACCAGGCACCGCTTTCGCTTCCTTCCTTTTGCTTGGTTTCCTCGAGATTGGCCAGGAGATGTACGTTCATATAGTTTCGCCTGTTGCTTCATGACTAACTTACTAATGCTACCTAGCGAAAACCCCTTCAATTACGATGAAAACGATCTCGGTGCGCGCTATTCAGAGCCAGTGTCACGCACACGCTAACCCTGTTTAGACCTCGACGGCTTCTGCCTCTCCATCCAGCGCGAGCTGCACGAAATCACTGCTGTGCGTATCCCATCTATCTCCTCCTCTCAACCTTCATCTGATGTCTTATCTAACTCACCCTCCAGCACACCTCCCCCGAGCCCGACGACTTCGTCTTCAGCATGTGGAACCAGCCGTTCGCACCCGCGGACCGGCGCACCGCGCACGACCTCGTCGCCGGCAACAAGGACTATACGTACCCCGCGCCGGGCACGGAGGACGTGGGGACGAAAGGCCCGGAGCCGGGCCTGGCGAGCGTGCGCCGCGCGCTGCTGAAGGGCTGGCGGGATGTCGATTTGGTGACGCGGGACTTGTGAGCTGCTTTCAGGCCTCCTACTGCGACAAATGGTTCTATAATACCTCCTGGACTCTCTTGGGAATCACGTTCGACAAATTGGTTCTGGCCCACCGAGGAGCGGACTTGGCTCGTTATACCAAAAGCCTCATCATCGCCGCTGGCGGCACCGCGCATACACGACGGACATATACTGCTATTCCGCTCTCATTATCGATATGCTATGAGACCTTCTTGTCATCTACTTACTTACTGGTTTTGGCTCGCTATCCTATGTTTCGCATATATCTATGTATCTATCGTCGGGCATGGGATGCTGCCTGCCGTTCTTTGGGCTTCGGGGCTGTATGCAATATAATGGGCGCCAACACATCGGCTACTTGTTACTGCATCTTTGCATAGACTGAAGCTCGAGATGTCATACGGGGCAATCCACAGTCCCGGACCCTCAGGCCTCACGATGCAGATTCGAGGCATATACTGCTCCTTGTTTGTACATGCGTGCGCGCACGTCCGGAGCACGCGGCAAGCAGCATAAGTCACCTGACCGTCCGCCAGGTTGAACTCGAACAATCAGTGCATCCAACGGACCTTTCACGATGTCGGAAAAATCGGAAAAGGCTAATTTGGCGTACAAGGCATAATGGCATAATTAGCTTTGGGCTGCAGCCCAATTAGGAAGGTATTATGTCCACGTAGGTCAGGTTAAGTCATATTAGATCTCTTTATGCCCAATCGGCCACATTCCCTCCCAAGCTCCAACGCTCGCGTTTGCACTTTTTTAACTTGCAGAACAAGAGATTCGACCATGCTCGACACCGTGGTGATGTGATTAACACCGCCAGCGCCCTTTTAGCCCCTTGAATACTAGTTTCATCAAGCTCGACAAGATACCTTTGGACTGCAGGTGTTAACATTGATAAACAGTTTATAGGCTATCTCTCTGGCCAGAGTTCCTCTTTCAGCTCATTTACTTGTGTTTAAGGGACCAAGAAGAAGATACAGCAGTAGAAAACTGTGACAGCCAGCCCAACAGCACCAGCACGGCACCGTGGTGCTGTATACAAGTCCTTGCATGGCGATGGACTACCAGTCTCCAATTAACCTGTCTAAATTGATTCTATACGGTCCAAGGCATGGTGTGGCAACGTTCAAGCGCGTGCAGGTGAGGGATTGCATGCATCGAATACAGACGGCGCGCCGAGTCCAGAACGCGACGGCGCGAAGTCCCAAAAAGGACCGTGAGATTATTCGGGGAATGCCGAATGCATTTGTAAGCTGCAGCTCTCGCCACCGCGTTTTGTTCAGCGACCATCGTCATGCTCGGCGGTTCGTCTACCTCTGGCTGCCCGATCGTCGATATGGTCAATCCTATACCCCGTTGTGGTGCGTAGGGCATCCTGATGTATGCGACAGCGTCAATTTCGCACAGCGCGGCGTTGGATGAAGATCGGCAATCGCGATACCGCTGGCCCACGAGGTGCGCATGATTATACAGTGAAGCCTTTTACATCTGCTAAGGTAGAGCTCTCCTAGGGTAGAAGGACATTCGAAGGTGCGTGGGTCAGTTGCCCTCTATTTCGATTTCGTACGCGCTCATGTTGGCTCGCAGTTCATCGTTATCTCCGAAGTCGGGCGGGTGAGCCTCCGTACGCGTTGACTTACCGCACAATAACATTCATCATTGACTAGCCAGTGTACCGTATTACCGTATACAATGCAAGGTTTTGGGCCCATGCATGCAATGTTAATGGCGGGGGTGGTCGCGGGTACCGAGGTTGGTGCCGCGCGACCGCCCCCGCCAATTTTCTGCTTTCCCTGGCTAGCTGGCCTAATTAGCTCGTATAAGCCAGGTATAAGCCCTAGTAGGCGCGATTATGTCAAATTAGGCCTAGACGGCATAGGCGGCCTAACACGGCCCGATAGAAGATAGGATCACCATAATTAGCCGGCGGGGGCCTAATGGCCTAACATGACATAATATGGGGCAACTTGCCATTTCCGATTTTTCCGACAGATGTCTGCATCAACAGACCTCGAGGCCCTGTACGACACCATGTGTGACCGTGGAGTCGTCCACGTTGCGAATATGGGTCTTGAAGTTCACCGTTCCTCCTTGCGTGGGCTGAAAGACAAAAGCGAGGACAGGGTCGTCGTGCGGGAGTTCGAGCTCGGAGTCTTGATCGCTGTGTTCGACGGTACGTGCGGTACTCCTTCTGCACCTATAGACTTACGAACACCCTTTGATCAAAGGTCATTACACCGATGAGCTATCCGACTACGCAGCGGGCGTTCTTCTGCAACAGCTCTGTGACCGTATCTGCACAAATGCTTCCCGAAACGGCTTTGAAGACCTTTCTGCTGCTGTTGAAGAAGCCTTGGTCAAAGGCATCGAAGACTTCGACGCGTCGCTGATCGACGAAGTAATGCAGCTCTTTCCTGAAGGAGCGGCCACGAACTGGGCGGATCCGTTTTGGGACGACTCCGGAGAAGTATTCGAGATTATCGGCTATACCAAAGAGGACCCGCGCTTTCGTGCGAGCAGGCGCGCTCTTGTCGGCACAACAGCACTAGTCGGCTTCATTGACAAAGAGAAGCAGAACGTATGGGTCGCGTCGTTGGGGGATTCGGAAGCGCGTGAGTGATCATTTTGTCGTCAGATTCTTTAATTCTCATTGCGGATGATCAGTGCTGGGTCGCGTTGTCGATGGGAACCTTCAATGTGTACCTCTCAATGATCTACACAATGCCAGCAACCCAGCGGAGGTCGCGCGAATTCAAGTTGAGCACGCGGACGAACCCTCCCCCATTTGGTATCAAAGAACGCTGGGGCAGCTTACTATCACCCGAGGCGAGACCTATCACGTCTAGCCATCAGATATCCAGACTGATGCCCATCTGTTTGCCAGCGCTCGGCGACTACCAACTGAAGGTCAACAACGACTTGGCTGGGAAGGTGCTCTCATATGCCTACCCTTCATATATCGGCGTCGAAGATATCGAGGACTGGAAGAAACGGGGACACGTCAATCCTCCGTACCTATCTTTGACGCCCACACTTCAGCGCCACGCCCTCCTTCCGGGTGACCTGCTTGTTTTTGCCTCCGATGGGCTACGCGACGCGCTGCGGAGTCTGCAGGCGGAAGACAAAAAGGCGCGATCCGTTCTCGTTCTCGCGGGTGCGGGCACCTCAGATGTCGCATCCCCTTTGGCGTCACTCGCTGAGCAGTTGGGCCACGATTTACAGCCACTTGGTGTTGGCGACAACATCGCAGATCTGGTTATCAGGAATGCGCTTTTCGGAACTGACAAGAAGAAGATGGCAGCCGAGCTTGCTTTGGTCAACGGCGACCCAGAGCGATACCGCGATGACATCTCCGTAATCGTCTTGAGTTGTGGCTAGTCGGTGCGTAGGTATAACCTTGGCTGTCCGGCACAGCTTTGAAGTGTAGACGGGTGGAGGACGACGAGCCTTCTCTGCGAATAGTATTATTGGCTGCCTTGTTAAGGCTAGGCGGCTCGTACTTCGTCGCAGTACCGTACTCGTAATAAGTAGCTCTTTCGAGCACCTTCCGAGTTCAACTTCAACGTGCGGAACGGTCACATGACGTGTGATCTTCTCCCACGGGACCCACAAAGTGTCGTCATGCTTGTCATGGTTCTCACGCGAAGAAGCCGTATATTTTCTTCGACCACCGCCAACCATGAGGCAGACGACAGTTTTCCTTCACCACCTTGACCAGGAACATCCTCCTGCAAGACACCTTTCACCCCTTTCGCACGTCTGACAGTGACAGCGAAAATGCCGGGCCCCTTCGAGACGACATCCTCCCTGATGTTCAACCCGAGTGACACCGAGCTCGAGTCCGCCTACAAGGCGAAAGCGCGCCAGCGGTCTACGAGGATTGCTAGTATGGACCTAGACGTTCATGAGGCGGCGTTTCAAGCGCTAAAGCCCGAGAACGAGGATAGGACAACTGTTTGGGAGACGGAGCACGGTCTGCTACATCAGCAAGACACCAAATTGATGGCTGCCTTTTTGGGCTTTTTCGACCTTTTTCGGCTTGTCCCGCCAATCCGGCCCCTCTGCGCGTCCCTCTTCACAACCGACGATGGATGTATATGTCTAGAGTATATAGCCATACCAATGTATGTCTGTGGCAGTCTTGGAATATGCACGAAAATCCACGAAAAATATACCCACCACGTCAGGGTGACCGGCGGCGGGCTCGAACTTGCGGTCTTCGGGACATAGGCTTGTGGCCTTGGAGCTTTTCTGCTTTTTTGAGCTTGTCAAGCCTTGACAAGCTCAAAAAAGCAAATCACGATAACACTGATGTAGTCGCTGTCTTTGACGGTTAGCTACTTTATTCTTTTTTTTGCTCTGTTTTCTGACTCCCTAATGCGCTATCACTGCACATCATTAGGTCACTATGCCAGCGATCTCTCCGACTATGCTGCGCAGACGCTTCCAAAGATGCTATGCGAGCGCATCGAGGAGAACTTGGCGCGGGATTCCTCTGATTTCTCTTCCGCTGTAGAGAAAGCTTTGGCCGAAGGCATCGAGGACTTCGATGCCTCGCTCCTCCGCGATCTCTTTGTGGCCTTTCCCGAAGGCAGCTACAGCGAGGAGCGATGGGGCGACGAGGACGCCGGCGCGTTCGAGGTTGTTGGATACTCCAGGAGAGACGAACGTGCTCGCGCGGCGCGACGGTGTCTGGTTGGCTCTACCGCACTCGTTGGCTTCATCGACAGAGCCAAGCAAAACATCTGGGTTGCTTCGTTGGGTGATTCGGAGGCAGGTATGTCGTCTTCCGACGTACGCTAGACTTCATCTCACCAAGCCAGTACTGGGCAGAATTGTCGACGGCAAGCCGCATGTCATTCCGCTGAATGATTTACACAACTGCGACAACATCAGCGAGGTCGCTCGTGTGCGGTCGGAGCACCCCGAGGAGCCCCTCGCGGTCCATCGCGGACGTACGCTGGGACAACTAGCCGTCACGCGCTGTATGTCTGCATACGTACTGATTCTGACCGAGCTCATGTCGCCTTTACAGCCCTGGGTGACTTTGCCATGAAAACCGACTACTGCTTGGCGCCCATTATCATCAGACACGCACGCCCGGTCGGCGCTTTGACGTATCCCTTCCACGCATGGGAGCAGGACCCTAACGTCTGGAATCCGCCATACATCTCGTCGACGCCCACGGTTCAACGGCACGCGTTGCAACCGGACGACGTCCTTGTTTTCACTTCAGACGGCCTCCGTGCGGCGCTGAAGTATGTCCACGAGAAGGACAAGCCGGCTGTCATGGCTGCACTTGCGCGCGGTGCCCCAGTCGATATCTTCCGCCACGCATGTATCGTGCCGAAGGAGAACGACAACGCGGCGGAGAGGGTGATCAAGAACACACTATTCGGTACGGACAAGGATAGGAAATTGGATGAGGTTGAACCGCTGGCGGGGTGCTTGCGGGACGATATATCTGTCGTTGTAATCCGCATATAGAGGAAGTCAAACGAGCCGGTTAGCTGACAATTAGGACGACTACAGCGACTTTTGACTGCACACGTTCCCATTCGCTTGTTTGTATACTCCCATAGACATATCGTAGACGCAGTCGTAGACGGCATAAGTAGACATCATTGACACACATAATTATGATCACTGCATATACCATGGGCCTGTCGCAGCGCGATGAGGGAAGCTGGAGGGAAGGACCTGGACTGCGTTTAATTACGTAACTCCTTGAGTCACTGATGACTCTTCGGCAAAAACCGGGATCATATAAAAGTGATCGTCAAGATTCCCCTCTTTCTCTGGTCCACCATCGTCTCGCATCGTGACCCCATCTGTCTGCGCCCACTATGCCATAGCTTCTTGAATTCTTTGGCTACCCTTGGGCTGCAGCTCGACGCTCTTCCGAAGTCATCCTGCCTTGGAAGATGACGCGTACTGCTGGAAACTCACGGCCTCGGGGACCGCTGCCTCGCCCCGATGGCTGCCAGCAGCTCAGGCTGAGGTCGTTCAGCGCCTTCACCGGCGACGAACTGGGCTTGGCGCGTTCAATCCGCGACTTGCCCCTCTGGCGCGTATGACCCGCGACGGAGGACTTCAGTGCCTTAGGCTAAGGTCGTTCAGCGCCTTCACCGGCGACGAACTGGTTCTGGCGCGTTCAATCCGCGACGGACAGAAGCTCTGGCGCGTATCATCCGCGACGGAGTAGATCCTGGCGCGTTCACCCGCGACGGATCATATTGCGCAACAGTGGCTGCAAGTGCATGTCGGTCTTTCACGCGAGGAGGGCGCGCAGTCCGCATGCGCCGCGAGGTCAGCATACGTTCGCAAGTCGATTCGACCGCGTAGCCCAGCATCGACGGACGTTCTGGCTGCGCGACCTCTCGTAGACCTGAAGCATAGCGCCCGCGCTATACGGTACGACCGGACCCCGCATCGACTTGCTGCAAGAGGAAGCCTGCTGGTCGTCGAGGCGTACGGAGGTCCAACCCCTCCTGGGCTGCAGGCGACGAGAGGCATCTGTTGACAGTGTTACAGAGGTGCCAATCCTTGTGCGGGGTCTCTGGTGCATGCCGAATGACGTCTCGGTGGCATTCTCTCGCTGGGCGAAGGGGCCACCGTGACTGCTTACACTTCATTGTTGGATCTGCATGTCGCCGGCGTACGAGGTTAGGCGTTGCGGTTTCTACCGGTTCGCTTGACTATCGGCGTCTGCATCTCATGAGAACCTCGCTTCTGCGGCGACGTTTGCTTGAGGACAAGTAGATCTCTTCCCGTGGAGTGGCTGCTGCTGGCGATAATGCGCCTAAGGCAGTTGGACGCGGTGGCAACACCCTAAGACGCAGGTGATCGAAAATCACTGCTGTGGACCAGATGGACTTGAAGATGCGAATGGGGTAGTGGTTGAGATGGAGCGTGGCGAGGCGGGCGCCGGATCGGCCGGTCCTGGTTGCGGAAGGAGCATGCGGGGCAGGGAGGCGAGTGCTTTCGTGCTGGGCGCTGTGCGAGATCGTTGCTTCAGGCGTGGCAGGCGGCTGTCGGAGCTGCGAGCTCGATTTGTGTGTCGGCCGTAAGGCAGGCGTCGTCGATGCTGCGGGTGAGGCGAGGGACCAGATGGCTGGTGTCGGGTACGAACGGTACAGTGAGTGAGCTTTACTGCCCATGCTTCCCATGTACGCCATGTTCTGGCGAAGGTCGCAGTGGCGACGATGCTGATTTCGTTATCGGCTTCGTCTTTGAGCGTCATGCTGCATATGACCATGACCCGCCTGGCGGGATGTGGACCGCGGCTCGGCGTACGTGATGGGGCAGGCGTACATGCGCATGTTCCTCTGTCGTTGATGTCGATGGTATCGAGCCTCGTACTCGTCGCTGTCGTTTCCGCACAATCTTTTGCTCCTTCTCTTCCATCGCGAAGATTGCCTGCTTTATGTATCTCATGTATGCATTGTGATGCTCACTGATTGAATGTCACACGGTTTCATGGAACTCCCTGCTTGCCGCTTATTCCTTCATTCGACCAACATTCGACCGCCTGCTACGACCGGTATGTACACCGTGCGTTTGCCGTGCGTCCTAGTCCGCGTGTGACCGAGGCCTGATCGATATAAACGCCATGCTCAGCAGTGGCGACTTCCTGCGCCGACGACAGCGGACTTCCGCGACGCCGACGACTAAGATGCGTTGGCGCAGACGTTAAGCGCCTATGAAGTGAGTCAGTCTATTCATCCTATCTACACGATCGCATCCTGATACCAGTTCTTATACGCTGACCGCCATTTGTGAAGCGCCGAAACCAGTCATACGACTCTCCAAATGACTCGGTTATCTTCGCTGTGGTGCCGGACCCTCGTCGAGTTGGTTCTTCAAGCGTTCGGGATGAACGCATAAAAGGGCGGCTTTTTGCCTCAATCCTCAGTCCAACGACATCCGCTTTGCAGTATGAGTGTTACCATCGCGCCAGGCATGACTTCTCGTGCGCCACTTGACGTGAGCGCTACGCGCTTTGTTGCGGTACTCTGCTCACAGCCTACAGCCTTCGAAATTGGTGATCAAGCGGACTGAGGTGCTCAATGCAGTCCCAGAAGAGCCTGTTCTCGGCCAGGTGCGTTCACGCGTCTCATAGCTGTTGACGGTCAAGATTGCTGACGCGAACTCAGACGATGACGGACCACATGCTCATCTGCGAGCACGACCCTGTCAAAGGCTGGGGAGCGCCGGAGATACGGCCATACGGACCGCTCACGCTCCTCCCGACGGCTAACATCTTGCAATATGGCGGAAATGCCTTTGAAGGCCTCAAGGCAAGTGGAAATATCTGGCCAGTGCAACATTTGAGACGTGCTGACTCCGACTTCTCCTGGAATAGGCTTATGTCGGGCCCGACGGTCGTCCTCGTCTCTTCCGTGTCGAAAAGCACATGGAGCGCTTCGCTCGAGGGGCGCGACGAGCGTCACTTCCGGTGTGTCTGCGTGTCCAACCGGCGTCAGCATACGCTAACGCGCGTCTAGGACATCGAGCCCACTGCAGTGATTGAGCTTCTGAAGCGGCTCATCGCTGTTGAGGCTCGCTGGGTTCCCGACAAACCGGGCTACGGGCTGTACATAAGGCCCACCATAATCAGCACTCGCCCGTGTGAGTAGGCTCCAAGTCATCTTGATTCGTGGACGACCTTACTGTATGTGGCAGATCTCGGTCTAGGACCGTCTGAGCATGCCATTCTGTACATTATCCTGACACCCGCGGCGCCATTCCTTGGTGCCGGACGACCTATCGCGCTATACGCCGAGGACCAACATGTACGGGCGTGGCCAGGAGGTACGGGCGAGTACAAAATGGGGATCAACTATGCCGGAGTGAGTGATTCTTCCCCGGCATATCCACTTTCGCGTGGAATGCATCGAGACTGATTTTGCCATAGATCATAGGCCCACAGGCTGAGGTGCAGCTTCGTGGATATGATCAGACTTTGTGGCTTTTCGGCCCCGACCGCTGTATAACAGAGGCGGGCATCATGAACTTCTTCGTCGTTTTGCGACGCGAGGATGGAGGTGAGGGCGGTGGATACCACTCAGAATCTGCGCCTGCAAATACTGGACGAACCGATGACTGATGCGCCATCTTTCTGGGCCAGACTTCGATCTGCTGACACCTCCGTTGGACGGGACAATTCTCCCTGGAATAACACGCCGATCTCTATTGGAGCTGGCCGATGCCCACACGACGGGACTCACAACTTTATCTGGGCTTCCCGCTCATCGTAAGATACATACTCACGAGGTAGTAGTGACGATGCCGCAGGTGAGTTCCCGTATTCTTCGACCGGACTGGGAGTCTCGCAGCTTGCGGCGTCTGTATCATGGTCACTCACTGTCCCGCAGCTCCGCACTTGGGCTGAGCAGGGCACCTTGCAAGAGGTTTTCTGCGTCGGGACAGCTGTCATCGTCGTCCCTGTTGGACGCATCTGGTTCGAGGGAGAAGATGTGAACGTGCTGCGTCGCGTACAAGGTGACGCGCACGAGAGCACGGACGCTCCGGCATGCGTGTCAAGTGCGCTGCGCGATCGCCTCGTAGCCATCCAAGAGGGACGCGTTGATTGGGCTGGGTGGAGCGTGGGCGTCGACGAGCTATAAACACTAGCAAAATACCAGGCAATGTACTCGGTAGTAGAAGCCGTCGTTCTAGAGGAATACCGTAGCGGCCCAGGGGGTGGCCAGCTTCAACATTAACGATGTGAAATGCGACGGGAGACTACGTGAAATGCGCGATGCAGCAAGGGCAACGGTGCGTCTTAGCAGCTACAGTAGCAGTAAGAGCAGAGAATTATCACGCGGCGTCCAACACCACTTTACGGCTGTTGGCAGGAGGAAGCCAGCAAAAATGAATGTCAACAAACGTTGAGGCTGACCAACATACATGTACACTGTTTCCCTGAACGTCTGCCTTGGGAGTAATGACTAATACACTGTATATTGCCTGCATCTCTTCGTGTGCGTGCAGGCTCGACCTGAGCCTATATTTCATCGGGAGTAAAACAAATTACTTAGCTGTCTATCGAGGTATTGGCAGGGCGAGCGTGACCGTACGTATGCATTTGAAGTTCCCACCAGGTTTCGGCTACGCTCGCTGATGCTCGACTTCACGATCGATGGGGATCGAATGGGGTATTGCCTGAGCGGAACTTCTCGCAGAGCGTTGTTCGAGCCCGTTCTGGGTATACGGACTTCTCTCTGGGTGCATGGATCTGGGTGCATGGAGGGCGGAGGAGAATTCCGTAACAGTCTCCCATCAGGATTCAGTTGATGCGTGACGAGAGCAACTGCCGTCTATGCCTGCTCAAGCGCTCATCTGGGTGAACAATCTGCGATTGCGGTCCAAGGCGGGTCGCCGTGAGGTGACCGCGAGCGGCAGCCGGTGGGAATCCGGACTGCGCGACTCTCGGCCGCAAGCACGAGCCTGCCACAAGGGACTGTAAGTACTACAGGGGCCAGTAGCGAAGTACGAATAAGTACAAGACAACAATAGAAAAAAAAAGTAAGAAGGCAGGAGGGTCCAGTGAGCTGCGAGATCGAACTGGCCACGCGAGTCTAGGTCAACAGTCTGCGACTCACAAGCGACTCAGGACTAAAGTCGCACGTCGCGATCCGGGCACAGCGACCGAAGCAGCTCGAGGCAAGCCGTTTGAAACAATGCCAGAGGCCGCTCAGAAGAGAGTCAGTGACATTATACAAAGATGATTGTCTAATTTAGTCATACAACAGAATCCAAAAATGCAGTGAGGGTATGTGAACCCCCGACCGATACAAAAAATGCCACCAAATTCTCAATCATACATCTCCGTCCTCCTCAGAACGCACACTAGGTCTTCACCATTCGTAAGTGGTTAAAGAAGAACATCGTTACCGTCTGGCTGTGCCCAACCGCGCACTGGGCCTTGATGTGGCAGAGCTCGCGGAAGGCAACGTCCCACGGGAAGCGGGACCAGCCGTCACCGCCAATGCTGTTTGCGAAGGTACGTTTCTTCTTCCAGTCGTGAACGTATGCATATGATGCGGCGAGCCTGAATTGCCGGTCAGTCTCGAATGAAAAGATAACATACAAATAACACGCACCGGCGAATTTGCGCCTCGTCGAAGATGACCTGCATGGCTTCAAGAGGCGGCCCGGAGGCGAACTTCTTGGACAGAGCGCGTAGCTGGTCCTGTCGCTCCTCGATGCGCTTGTCCGTTTGGACGGCTTTGCGCTCGTCGTAGACACGGTTGACATGCGCCGCGATGGCGCGGAGGTCCTTCGCAAGACTCGGACAGGTAATGGCACGCTCCTCCGCGGCGAACCAGGGCTGAGCGAGGTCCTTGTCGGGAGGGATGCCGTTCTCGTAGTCCCCGAAATGAAGGGCCTTGAACTTCTCGTCCATCTGTATGCAGAGCTTGTCATACTCCTCCTTGGCGACGTTGACGAAATAGTCCATGATCTCCTTGCTGTTGCGATGGTAAGGCGATCTCTCGCTGCGCGTGACGTATTCGTCGGACGGGTGCTCCAACTTCTTCCGGCGCCGTGTTGACGCGAGCTCGCGATATTTGGGGCCCACTTTGTGGAAGTGCTTGTGGAAGTCATCTTGCCACGCAGCGCGAGTCAGTGAGTATCCGGTTTTCGCGGAATCCATAAGGGTGTTGAACCTGCATAGCCGTCAGCAGGCGTGTCTGACAGGATGAAGCAGCGTACGCACATGTGCGCCAGCCGCACGGTGCGAGGGTTAGAGTACCCATAGGTTATGATGGCGTTTTCGTGGCTGGAGGAATGTTATCATTCTCGTTCGGAAACAAACAACTTCGCACATACAAGGATGAGTACATGCCAAGTTGAGTCATGTCGCGCAAATTGCTGAGAAGGTATCTCTGTATTTCGGCTACCTTCCTCTCATTGTCTTGAACAGCGTTGTGAGTTTGAATGAATTTGTCGACGGTAGTATTGTCGCGGGTGAACTGGCGTTGAAGCATGCCGGCTGGAGGAGTCGCGTACTTGATATCCGAGTTCTTGAAAGGGGCGACGATTTGCTGATCCCAAATGACGATGCACGTGTCGCCGTCGTAATCACCTGAGGATATTATTACTCGTGAGTAATTGGAGAGCGTGAGAGTAAAAGAGGAATCAAGCTTACCGCCAGCTAGCAACTCCAACAGACGCTGCGCGGATGGGTGTGCGGACACGACGATAACATCCACATAGCCGGCCAGTTCGGGGTGGTCGACAGCTCGAACCTGCCGGCGTTGCTCATCAGTAAGCAAGTTGTGACGCTCCTCAGGCATATACATGCCTTGCGGACATCCGAGGGCACCTTGCACGGATTGCGAGTGATCTGTGGGGGTATGAGAATTGTTGCCGACGTCCCACAAATAAGCACGAACGAGAACATCGCCGACCACGATATCGGCCTCGAGGCCATCCTCCATCTTAAGAGCGGGACGAGATGCCTTGATGTGAATCTCATTGGGGCCTAATACACCACAAGGGTCTACGTATATTCTCAGCGATCTCGCACGCACATCGCATAGTCAGTACGCACCGGGGACGACGAAGGCACTCGCGCTCTGCGGGACCGTAAACTTGATCCTCGAGGTGAGGATGCGCGCCCGAGACAGATAAATAGCCTGAAGCTTCGCGCGACATATTGAACTGTTGTTCGGGGTGAAGCCCGAAGCCAAGAGCGATATCATTGTCTCCTCAAGACCGCTGGGACAGCCCGACTCTTCGTCTGGATCCCAGGCGCGTGAGCGTTGCTGCAGACCAGGATCGAATCCAGATTCGTCGGGCTCGTTGTCGTCGCCGTCTTCATCCGCATTCGGACGGTCGAAACCACCACCAAGACCGCGGGCGCGCGCTTCGCCGCCAGCTTCAATGGCGCGCCGTTGGTTGTGCACGCCGCCTAGCCGTTCGAGCGTTGCCCAGAGCTTGAGCATCGCATTCGAGCCCTAACATGACGTCAGACAGACGGCCGGAAACCAGGCGGCCACCCACCTCCCAATCTGTTAAACCCTCCATGACCTCCGTGATGCGCGCTCGAAAGAGGTCGGCGAGGGCTCGACGGGGCACGCCGTTGTCCTCGAGGTTCCGGATGACTTCAGCAGAGATGGACACCGAGGTCCTCATACGCGAAGTTCGCAAGAGGTCAATGGTCAGATGTGATGGGTGTTCGGGTTGGCCGCGAATCTTCAGTTGAGAAGGGCGGTACGTCACTTGAGGGCGGTCTGAGATGGTGCTCTGAGGTTGCTGAAGTAGGAGGCCCTGCAATTATTGTCAGACACTTGCGCGCACATCGTGTTAGCTCTTTTACCTTCATGCCGCCGAGCCGAAACTGAATAGCAGCTGGTACTCCTTCCAGTGCAAGCTGATGGTAGATCATCATAGGGAGCGTCTTGTTGCACAGTCCACAACCGTCGGTGAGGTCAGAGTTCGTGCCGTCCGTGGAGACTGATCAAAGTTCGTCAGCACTGCCGGGCGTCGACACGACATGAGACTCACCGATGTCGGGCGTCTCAAATATGTCGCGGGGGTCGATGCGCGGACCAGGGACAGAATTCGACAGACCGAGTGCCATGCGGGAAGCCCACTTGCATAGCAGCTGCTTATCCCCCTCTCGCAGCGGATTGTGAAACTCGACGAATTCCAGAAGGGATTGCCGGCCGTTGTCGATCGTGCGCAGCATGCCCGACTCGTCCATCGTCTCATTCGTGCAGAAGAGAAAGACGTTGTCATCCTTGGCGAAGAACGCGCGGAAGACGCGGTCCCACAGCACGAACGGCTTCAGGAAGAGGTCGATCATCATGCTAGCGTTGCTACGCAGGATGTCCATCGCAATCTTGACGCGGATGAAAGCTGCGGAGCCGGACTTGCGCGCGAAGCGCGTTGACGAGCTGAGCGTCGCGTGGTCGAGGACAATTTGGTAGCCCGTGATAGGTCCCTTCCCGGACCTGTTCTCCTTCTTCGGCTTGATTTTGAGCGGGAAGACGACCTTGCCGCCGTACCATCCCGGCTTGACGGTGCTGTTGCCGAGGCCAGCGTCCGGGTCGAGCTTGAGAGTTTCGATCTCGGTGTCGAGCTCTGCCCAAGGCGAGAGGAGGGACTTCTCTTGCGCGAATGCAGTGTCGTCCGACTCGGCCTGTTCTGGCACGTTGAGGAGGATGCGGGCTGCGCGCTGCGCTGCGTCGGCGTTAGGACCACGGAGAGCGGATAGCTTCTCTGGGGTGAGATCGTTGTAGGTAATGTGATTCGTAGAAAGCAGGCCTTCAAAGTATGTCAGCTATGTAAATGCACTGCCGAGCGGTAGACGTACGGGTTATTTCCCATTGTACGCCAATAGACAGGTCGTACTTGTCGACCATATGTTGCACTCTAGGGGCCCATGCCTGTCGAAGTTTCATTCGCAGTGTGATCAAGAAGAAGAAACACTTACGAGGACTACTACATTGTCGTTGACAGTGGACGCCAGCGTCGGAGAGTCTTCCTCGACCTTGACAGTCTTCGCTGAGCGCCACAGCATCTCCGGCTCCTCATCTGGACCATCCTCTTGCTTTCGCTTCTTCGCGAGAGGCGATGGCGCTGGACAGAACATGTGAGTCTCGTGGCCAGCGTGAGCGAGGCAGACACTCACATTCGAGCGCCGGTATCTTTACCCCGCGACGGTTCGTGGAGTCACTGAATTGACTGACGGCAGTCTGCCATCCAAAATGAGACCACAATAAGACCATAGCGAAGAAACGGACTTACAGAGGAGCCCAAGCTTGACGGCGGTTCGAGCAAGTCGCTGATGCTACCATCGTATGTCTGCGACGGTATCGTATCTGAAAGAATCGTGAGTTACATCTACAAGACGCGCATGCAGGCTGGCCCTTACTCTCGTAGTAGAACTTATCGCCTGTGATTGCATGGTCAGCGGCGCTCAGAACGACGCCTGCGGACAACACGCACCATCGGCAGGAAGACGGTCGTCCCTAGAGTAAAACGGCATGGTTGCTAGCCCTTGAAGACCAAGCGAGGATATCCAGATATAAAGAGGAATAGATCACATGTAACAAGATGGGGGTGAGTGAGGGAGAAGAGCGATGGTCTGGGTCGAGGGTGTCGCGGAGGTTATATACGGAGGATCAGTTGGCACGTGAGTTTTTTGAGTTGTTCGTTGCGTGAGAATATCACTGTCAGGAGAGTATGTCCAAAGTTCATGGGAGAAAAGGCGTCGAGAATCCATCGAGGTACGGTCAACCGAACCATTCAGCGCGTCGATGGTGGGAATCAACATCACTGTTCGAACTTTGCATCGCGGTCACGTGACCGATCTCCCGGTAGTTTCCGGTTTGCATGTTGATATTCGGTCGCGCTACAGGCGCTGTCTCCAGCCGTCCCATGGCGCTTGGATGGCATTCTTTAGACGCGCGCCTCAACTGTTGCAAAAGGCAAATAGGGAGCAGGAGCGCTTTGAACAGTCCATCTGCTTGTGCGTTGAAGTTCATGTTCGAGTTCTCTCCGTGTGAATCGTGCGAGTTTAACAGACAAGCGCGGTCGCCTGACTTTCTGTGCAGCCAGTGTGCAGCCTATCTAGGCGCCGAAGTCCATCGATGCATCGATTGCGCTTGGTTTGAATTCATCGACATCGGAAGGCTGTTACGCAGACCGTACTGAACATGTCGGCCTTGTAAGGAGTCGGTTTGTTGAGCTTCAGAAGTTTGGTATAGCTTGCTGCTGAATGGAACGTTGACGTTGATGTTTTGAGGCCTGGGCGTCTCAATCTTCGAGCGGACGTATAGCAAAATCTCGCCATTCACGAACGTCCATCTCCGGCATGCAGCTCTCGAGCTTGTGACCTCGCCAGTAAAGGCCTGCTCTTCCTGACGGCGTCCACGACTCATGGACCCATCTTCACCTTGACCTCCTCCGTTCAGACTCATTTCCCAGCGGACTTCCATATCTCCGCCCAGCATTCGCGACAGCATGTGGTTCATGACGACTGATCCCACTGCACCTGCGTTGGTGGCTTCTCGACGATCTGCAGCGTCAACAAGTGAAGTGGACCTTGATATTGGTCGAAGATTTAGGAGGAGGAAGGGGACGGTTGATGACATGGCTCGTAGCAGCGTTGACTTTGTGAAGGGCGATTCGGACATGGAAGAACGCAACGAGTGCGGGTTCGGGTACCCTTCCTGCACCGTGTACGTCGTCAGCGTCCGAAGGGGGGTGGTCTGAGCGACTAGAAAGGACGTTGTGCGGAGGGGCGCCGTGGTACTGGTAAAGTACGCCCTCCATTTCGCGCACGTAGTTTGAGCCAATCTTCTTCTTTTCTGCGTGGCGCGCAAAAATGCGCAGTCGGCGCCTCGGCCCAGAGTGCGCATGAGAGGTATTCGTTGCGTGTGGTAACCACCACCAGCTGGTAAAATCGACGCCGCCGTCGGATCTGCCGCCCACTCTGCGCAAGGACATCGAGAGCTGCTCGCGTGCGACAGCTAGTGAGCACTCTTCAAACGCCTGCCTTTCGCGACAGTCGTCTGAGCAGCGCGTGCCGCCATCTATATACGTCTCGTCCATGCGCATGAGAGTCTGAAGAAAGCCGGAGGACCACCGGCGGCTCCGGATCCGGCACCGATGGATGACTTGATCGTGGGATCCTCTACCGGCAGATTCCGGACGTCGATCGTTGAACTTTGGCCCGAGCTTACTAGTCTCCCGAAGGCAGACGTTCCCGAGTTTGCTATGTATACCTCTGCTCTTGACGGAACCGTGTCGGATTGCAATCTTGAGAACCCTGAAACAGAGGCCTGAAGAGCTACATGGCACCCCCCCTCAACCCGGAAGACGTGGACTCAACCAATTTACACTTCAAGTTTACTTACTATGAGTATAGCCAGCCATGACGGGCTCGTGCGAGGACAGAGCGCCAAGAAGAGTCAAGGCTTCTACTCCATAACAGTATTCGCCGTAAGTTATGTAACGTTGAACGCTGAACCGTACGGGTACCGGCGTTCGCGTCGAGCATAGGGCACACTTGGCGAGAGGCATCATCAGGGCATTATTATGATTTTGCTTCTTCGTAGCACAAAACTAGCACAAAACGCCTATCATGCAGAGTACAGTACAGAATACATAGATGCAGATAAGAAGTGATCGCGTATGGGCGATGGAGGACAGCCCAAATGCGACGGGATACAGCAGCCGCGCAAGCAGCCCATAAGAGAATGCGCGAAGCCCGACGGGTGGGGCAAGGAACGCAGCGGCCAAATATCAAATAGTTGAACAGCGATGACCTTTATGCCTTCTCCGTGTCGCTGATCGACTCACGGTGCTCCACCTGATGATTCGGCTCATCAGTATCATGTCAGAGAGAGAATGAGCAGAGAAACATACATCCATTGCCTGGCTCTTCTGCACGACCTCCTCTACGGTTTTCTTCCCGACGTCACGGCCGATCTTCCATGCGGTGAAGACGTGACCCTGTTTGAAGATCTCCTCGACCTCCTCAAGGGACCTGGCGAGCAGGAGTAAGTCGATTGAGAAGGAGCACTTAGGAAGCGCGGCGCCACTCACCGACCGACGGTCTCCGGATACATGAAGAAGATATGGACGCACGCGGCGGCGTTGAAGGTGGCGAAGATGAAGTATGTCTTGTAGGCGATGTGCTCGAAGCCGGGAGGCACGGCGTACGCGAGGGCGAAGTTGAACAGCCAGTTGGTCGCTGTGGCCATGGACACGGCCTTGGCGCGGACTTTGAGGGGGAACTTCGAGGGTGTGAGTATATGGAAAAGGGACAAAGAGATAGATATGGCTCACCAACTCGGCGGGATATGTCCAGGACACGGGACCCATCGTGATGGCGAAGGAGCAGACGAAGAAGTAAGACATGACGATGACCGCATTACGCACGGACTCGTTGTCCTGGATGATCCATGTTCGGGAGCCGTCTGCAGACTCAAGTGAGCAGGCCTTCTTGCTTCAGTGAGACTCAGGTCACTAACCGAGATCAGCCCAGCCACCATACCCGCCCTGTAGACCACCGACGAGGAAGAGGAAGAGCGACATGCAGAAGGTACCAGCGATAAGCATCGGCCGGCGGCCCCAGCGGTCAATGTAGATAATTGCGGGAATCGTGAAGACGACGTTCAGCACGTATTGCACTGAGTCGGCGATGAGGTTAGCGCGGCGACCGGTGAGACCGGCACCCTCGAAGACGTAGATGATGTAGTACCTAGCGCAGGCGTCAGCACGACAGACAAGATACACGCCCGGCACGAAACCCACATCATGACGTTCATACCAGACAACTGCGACCACATCTGGAGCGCCATACCGAGCATAACACGGCGCGGCATGCCGGGCTTGAAGAGGTCGAGGTACGACTTCGCACCCTCCGTGCGCTCGAAGATGACCTGCTGCCGGATCTCCTCGAACTCAAGGACGACGAGCTCGTTCTTGCTATCGCCACCGCCGTGCAAATCCGCAAGTACCTCCAGAGCCTTTTCATCGTGCCCGTGGTCCATGAGCCAACGCGGAGATTCCGGGAACCACATCATGCCGAGGGACAGAATGATACCCGGGATCATCTGCAGACCCCATGGGATGCGGAAGGAGGCGACGCCATCGATGTACGAGCAGCCGAATTGAACGAAGTATTGGAGCAGGATACCCCAGGTGATCGCCCACTGCTGGAGAGAGACGAGGCGACCGCGGATGGCGGGCGCGGTTACCTCGGACTGGTAGACGGGAACGACGGTGGACGCGATGCCGACGGAGAGACCACCGATGACACGCCCGGCGACAAGCATACCGCGGTTCACGGACGCGCACTGGAGGATGGCGCCGATGACCCAGATGAATCCAGATATGATGACGGCATTCTTGCGACCGATGCGGTCTGCAAGCTGCGAGACGATGAGGGCACCGACGAATGAACCGGCGGGCATAGCGGCAGTGATGGCGCCTTGCGCGTCGGAGGTAGGGTAGTTGTATTGGGCGAGGTAGTAGTCATTCTGGGCGGGTGTTAGTCGAGTGGGAGGCAAAAATAAGGTGACGGATGCGTACGTTCAGCACTCCGGACATGGACGAGATGTCCAGACCTGTGGCGCGGAGGGTCAGCGCTGCGTATGCCACACGACATAGAGTAAGCTACGCACCGAAGAGACCACCACCAATACATGCGAAGGACCCAACGATGTACTGCTCGTTTATCAGCAAGTCAAACGGCCTGCAAATTCACCAAAACAGCGTACCGGGTTGGAGGCAAACGCCGCATTGTACTATGACCTCGTCAGTGTCCTGTTCGACCTCGACAGACGGAAAAAAAATCACGTACGCCCTTGCCCATGGTTGCGGTCTTGGCACAGCTACTTGCTTGTATAGAGGCTTATGCGAAAGAGACCACGGAGGGCAAGAGGCCATCAACCTGACTTTATATGCTAGCTTGCGCGCGAGCGGGCAGCTGACCCCACGGCACATGCGAGGCCCATGGGGAACTCAAATCTTGAATGAGAATCCGATCTGGAGTGATCTGGGGTAGCGTCTCATCAGCTGCTCATCAGTCACGCGCATCTCCCTCCTCCCGCCGTCTGCTGCGGGCGGCAGAACTGGATGGGTCGCGCAAGAGGTGGGCAAGGTGCGCACGAGCAAAAACGAGGGGAGAATAGGCAGAACAAAGCCAGGAAAAATCACTCACTGTAGCGGGACCGAAATCGAAGTCCTGGACTTCTTTCGCGAAGACCTGGGGCCTTCCGAGGTGAAAGAAGAGTCTGCGGATGCGTCATCCACGCATCTTACCAGGCACGCATATCGCAGAAATTGCGTGCACATGGACGGCGCGTTGGAACTTGACCTGGCCGCTCGAGACAGGAAGCATTACATCACGTGTCGACGCGAAGACGAACTTTTCCCACGGCTTGTTGCCAGGACTTTCCCGAACTGGTCACTCGATCGCGTTTTCCGTCTCCCTCCTCTGCCTTTGTCGATGGCGCGTTGGCTTCCTGGCTCTCCCATTGGACACGCGGGCGCTTAAACAAGTCATCTATGCCCCCGAAAAGCCGAGTCTAGCTGGAATCAATGCAGGAATGCAAACCGCCGAGCGCGCCTACCGGCCGTCTGCGCCGTTGAATGCCGCCCAGCAGCTCTCGCCTCCTGGACCTGATGTCTGTTGATACTCGCGAACGCGTGCATGTGGAGCCTCTGTGCTCCGGGACTTCTCGCCCCGTCCGTCCGGACTCTATTCTCTTGTCGCGACTCTCAATAGGGTCTTCCACCGACCCACCGTCGTCTACCGCGGCCTGGACGACGACCGCCCCTGAGCTCCCTCTCTAATATCCAAGGGTCGCATTCCAGCTCCCCTCATGTTTGTGATCTGCGGTCTAGCTCTCTATCCCTCGCGCATCCCGCTCTTCATTCTGTTACGCGGCGCATTTTCTAGGTGGGTCTTGCGCGCATGCACAGGCCACCTCATCCCCCGCGGCGGTCACCTGGTTGATGAACAGCGTGAACTTCCCGTTTCAGAACCTTAAGCCTTTCACCTGGCTGCAGGCCAAGAGGTGGTCGATCTCGGAATCGGGTACGCAGATGTGCTCGCGTGCGAGCTCCACCCTGCCCCACTTCGGGCCCTCGGGACGAGCGCGCGGGGTCAGCGAGGCCTGCCAGTGCGCAGTAATTCAGGTTCTCGCTCAGTAGAAAGTCATATTCCAGTATCACATAGCCTATAGAATGCCCTTGGTCCCCTTTCTGTGGGCCTACAACTATGATTCGGCCCAGCCTGGACACGACCCCGCCGACCTCGCCACCGTTCCGAGGGCCCGAAGTGGAGCAGGGTGGAGCTCGCACGCGAGCACATCTGCGTACCCGATTCCGAGATCGACCACCTCTTGCTGCAGGCCGTCCGGAGTACTCGCGCCTGGTCATGGGACGACGGCCCGCTGCTTGCCCTGGTGCCTGGCCTCGGATAGCTTGCAGCCAACTTCTAAAGCGTTTCTGGCGGCGAAGCAGTCGAGGTGGCGTCGTTTTTGTGTCACCGGCGGTGAGATATGGATTCTCCTCAGCGGCGAAAGTGTAGCCGCGAGTAAAAGGATTTGGCGCGCCACAATCTACCGTTGCAGACTTTCATCCGGATCCTCCAGTCAGTTCGGTATGATAGCTGAATCCTCGACAGCACGAGCAGCAACTGTAGCGACTATGTCATAGGTGCGCGAATTTATTCTGGTCGTATGTTGTTTTATAATTGAAGCTCAGTCTCAGTTCGACCGTGCCGATATGCCACCGGGTTGGCCAAAAAGCTGCCTTGTGTCCTCCCATCCCCACGAGTCGCAACGATGACAACGGGCACATCTTTTTTCGGAGCGAGTTTCCTTTCTAACTGGTACAAACGTATTCTCTATGCATCAGTCCTTTTACTGAGTCCGTCTATCGGGTCACGTAGCATATCTTCTCATATTGTTCACATCGCGCGGATCCTCTCGTCTCGCAGCCCATTCGATGAAAGGCCCCGTCCGGGTCTCTCGAGACGCAGAATGGGATGCATACTTCATACTCCCTCGACATACTTGCGAATTCAAGCCTTCTTTGCTTGGCTGCCGCAGAACAGCGCGACACAGTGGTATGATAATCACCCGAGGCAGACGTTCGTAGTGCTATGAAGGCTAACGCGCACGATGCATTCGGCTGGCGAGAGAATGGAGAGTGAAGGGAAAAAAGTCATTGGCACGCAAAACACTGCATTAAGGGGGAATCGAACCCCCGGCGGGTCGAGCTAGCTCGACGATGGCAACGACCCAGGTTACCACTACCCCATTAATGCTTGACAATGCTACAAACCTTAAAGGTTAGACACTGTGGGAACAAACAAGGTTGAAAGTCGGTCAATCATAGGATGATATGACCGAGTCAACCTACCGTAGATTAGTTGTAGGTTGAGTTCAATCAACCTACAGTCAACCTACGAAGCCCGAGCCCTGTAATCAAGCTACAATAGATTGACTTCCAATGAGACTCTAATTGCTGTCTCTGCTACTATCAAATACAGCACGCGCGAGGGTACCACTACGATCTACAATAGCCCATCGGTCTATGTCACGAACACGACCGACAAGAGCCTGTATACTAGTAATATCCACAGTGTCCAACTCACCCTGATTTTCATAATAATGAATGTCGAGGACATTGTGAGTCTCGGTGACCGGACAGGAACGAATGGAGGCCAAGACGATTTCTGGTTCGTTGCCGAGGTCGAAGGCGGCGATAGCGTGAGGGTCCCGGAAGCGGACAACGTAGATGCGTCGGAGTTGGCCATAGAAGGTCTCGAGCTCGAGTTCGACCTTCTTCCTTTTGCTACGCTTGTTACGATCTACGTAGAGCTCGTACTAGTAATGGTCATAAAGTTAGCAAAAGACATATGCATTGGGTAGATGACTTACACGAACGTAGTCCGCATCACGCGAGTCCTCCCGAGATGCGACAAGGTCAGCCGCGCGGATAGTGTCACCCTCGTCCGTATCCACACGTCGAACTCTTCCGTACTGAACAATGTCGGCGTTTCGAACATGGGGGCGGACTTCTTGAACTCGCATGTTGAAACGCGTTGCGAGAGCGACAACGATGGCTGTGAGAGCGGGACTTTCGATAGGGCCCGCAACACGAGGTGGTAAAAGAATGCAGGTAGGATCTGTGGTACGTCAAGTCATTGGCAGGCGAAGGAAAGCAGAGAGACTCACAAGCGATGGGGGCATAGCCGCCGCGGGGTATTTTGCGGTGGGGTGGGCGAAGAGACATCTCGGGAGCTACGTTGTAAATGGCGTTGATCTGCTCCATCTGAGCGCGCTCGACGACGTAGCGGTCGAGTGATGCGTATGGATAGCGGCGGCTCTTGAGGGCGGGCTGGAGGTTGCCGCAGTAGCGTTCCATTGGGAATGCCCAGTAGCACCATACCGGGCCCATGTACTCGATGCTGTCCGCGATGTGGAGCAGGGCATGTATCGTGAGGGGACAGGCCGAGACACGCTCGGGATTGTGCTGGTAGTAGATTCTATGATGCAGATCAGAGGAGCATTTCAATGATTTGAGGCGAGAACTCACTTTTCATAATCGACCACCCACTTTTGGAAGCCAGCCCGCACATCGCAGATCTCGTCATGTGTTATCTCAAACTGCAGGCAGATCTGGACCAGTCGTACAAGCTCGACAAAGTGGTCGTAGTACTTCTGATGCAAGAAACGCCGCCGCAGGACAACAGGCCCGATATATAGCAGCCACAGTGACCACATCTCCGCGGACATGTTCGCGCGGTCTTGTTCGATGTTGGGCACGCGGGCACCATAGGCGGATGGCATAGTCCCCCCAGCTGCCGCGGTAGCTTTTCCGATGGCCTCCCAGATGTGTGGTAGGAACCGGTATGCCTCCGAGCCTTCGTCGAGACCTTTGAACTCGCCGGTCCAGTGTTTGATCAGGTTCGGAAGGAGGTTTTCGAAGATGAGATGCATGATATCATAGGGGGCGCAGCGAGGAAGAGAGAGGGATGGGAGATGAGCGAGAACTGGCAGGCCCTTGATGCCGTACTCCTTCGCACGACGTTCAGCCTCGGCCGTTGTGCGAGCTGACTGAACCTCGGTGGCCTGCTCCACAAACTCGTCGTGGGAACGAAGAGGAAGATCGGCAGGATCGTAGCGATCTATCTCGTCGCTGTCGTCCTTGAGTACGTGCGGATGCGAGGCCCGGTCGAGGGGAACGTAGAGCACCCTTGCCTTGGGATTGAGGCTCGGCACTCCAGTGATGTAGCACATGCGGCACGGTGAATATCCGTTGTGCCCCTTCATGCGCAGCAGCAGAGACACAGCGGGAATGTCGCCGAAGACGACAAGGAGGTAGGCACGTAGGGCAAATATCTCCTTCTCCAGAATATCGTATGCGCGAACTCCCGCAGCAAGCTCGAGCAGCTCCTGCATAAAGGGCCACAGAAACGAATCAATGTCGTGAGGTTTCTTGGGCCCCGGGATGACGCCGAGGCCGAACATCATCTCGTCGTGGTTTCGCAGATCAGGGGGGAGGTTGTAGTTGATGGCGATGAGTGGCCATGCCGTCAGCTTGCGTCGCTTGAACGGAGCGAAGCCGTCGGTAGACAGGCCGAGCGCGACGTCGCGGGGGTCACAGAAGTACTTGTATGGCTGCTCCCGCCCGCGCAGCTTGACATGCCGTTTGCGCAATGAGCGGTAGTGCTTGCCATCGAAGATGTCGGTCATGACATCATGCTGCCTGTTCTTGCGATGGTCCTGGGCACGATAGCGCATGAGGGAGGCGAGTCGGGTATTCTGTGCAAAGGCGCGAAGGCGAGGGATGATGGGAACATATGTGAAGTGCTTGCGGGGCTTGCCATTGCGACGGCGTGGCTCGTTGCAATAAGGGCATGCATCGAGGTCCTTGTGAGGCCCGACATAGCAGCAACATGAGTTAATGCAGCAGTCGTACGTCTTGGGTTGGAATTCGGCGAGAGATGCTACGCGTTTCCGGATCTCGTCGAGAGACGGGAGTTCTTCTTCTTGAGGGAACGCGAAGGGGATTTTTGCGAATGCACGATCCGAGGTATTCGTCTTCAAGCGATAGGAGAAAGCGCGACATATGGCACGGTCGTACGCATCCAGAGCTCGAGCTAGAGAACTATGTCAGATCCGAATGCGAGAAGCGAGAATTACGACTGAAACTCACCAGTGGCGGCCATTGCCTCAAAGTTCTCGCGCAGCATGTCCGTGGCGGTCAGCCCCGCCAAGCGAGCACTGAACGCCTCCCAATCGAAATAGTCCTCCTCTTCTTCGTCCTCCTCGGAACCGTCCGTCTCGGCACCATGATCTTCTTCGGACATCCCCCATCCTCCCCATCGGTGTCCGCCTCCCAATCTTCATCGTCACCCCGTAAGAATGCAGAGGGCGGGCTATATTCCCACGTCGTATCGAGCTGCGGATCGTCGTCGCCAGATGCTGGCTGTCCCATGGTGTCATCGTCAGATCGATGCCCTGACGTCGCAGACTCGACATCGGTGCCACTGTTGTCGGTTGACGGCCCCTCCGGGGCACACGAGGGGGAAGCCGCCACACCGTCCTCTTCATCGTCCGACTCCTCATCTTCATTTTCCGATTCACTGCTGGTTTCGATCTCGATTATCTTCCTGAGACGACGGCGTGGTGGCGAGATGGCGTCGGGATATGGCTGTGCAGCGAGACGGCGGTGTTCACGCTCACGTCGAGGTGGGATAAACTCGTCACAGTGGTGGCAGTAGACGTGGCCGGTGGGGGGCATGACGGCTAGAGGGCGATGGTAGAGGACAAAGGGTGAACTGCAGCACGTGACATGTCAACGAAATGTCTATTTAAAAGCTTTGTTTGACTCACAAACAAAGCAACCGTTGCGCGGGAGAACTCGCGAGCGCTTTGCTTCATCCCCCACTGCGAGTCTGCGACAATGGCCAAGGGCTCCTCAACGGGAGGTCAAGGCAAGTCGGCCAAGTCAGCAGACCCGTCCTCCCGCACGAGCCGCGCCGCAAAGGACACCAACGCGAAGAACAAGACCGCTGCAAAATCTCGAGTTAACGACGCGAAGGCAGCGAGCAAGTCCAGCACTCACAAACATGCACGACGCGGGTCATCCGATGACGGATCGTCGTCAGAAGACGAGCAGGTCGAGCTGGTGAAGGCGAAGCCTCGCCCTCGGAAGGATCAGGCAACGAAGTCGGCATCGTCCACGTCGCGTGCAGGGCGTAAGTCGGCGTCTGTGGAAGACGAGAGCAGCAAGGAGGACGTCGAGGAGCCCGAGGGAGAAGTTAGCGAGCATGAGGAGGGGAGTGGAGAGTCCACTGACGAGGAGGAGGCCTCCAGCGACGACGACCTCGCGTCGCTAAGGAGGAAGCTGGCCAAATCGAACTGTGAGTCTTATGCTCTATGTGGACCAAATCTCACACACCTGGTCTGAACAGCGCTCGTACGCAAACTGCGTGAGAACCCGGACAGCGGACACGCAGGAACGGCCCATTCCAGCTCAACACCGAAGATCATTGATCGGCCCCGGGGTACCTTCTCTATCCAAATTGCGATGGGACTCGGCGGTGACAGAGAGTCTAAGAAATACCATGAGTATTTGTCCATACAGGTGCGTCCACACCGTCCATCTAACACGTACCCCGTATTGATGCCACGGACTGCAGCGTAGAATCAAGCAAATTGTCATCCAGGCGCAGGTGCCGTGGGAGAAGACGTGGGCCAACATTCCCGAGGAGGACAAGGCGAAGGTCTATCGCGTAGTCAGTCTCGCTCCCATCCCCGGACTTCCATACATGACCACACACCTATAGGCTCGACTCCAGATCCCTTTCCTCGCCCGCTTCCGAAATGATTGGGCAACTGCGGCGATCGCAAGGCAATATTGCAGCAACCTACGTGCCGATGCCTACAGGCGCGGCGAGCTCGGTGGTGGACCCGAAGTGGGCGTATCTCAAGGAGAACGCCGCGAAGCGCAAGTCCGGCTCGCGTCGCAAGCGCGCGTTCATCGAGGCAGAGGCGGCTGAACCTGCGCGCAAGAAGAAGAAGACGAAGCATGACGCAGCCGGTGCGCCGCACAAGTCGTCGAAGAGACGGAAGAGGGGTGGCGCTGCCGCCACTTCCGAGGGCGCCGACGACAACGACGCCGCCAGCAACAACAACGGCGAGGAAGGCGGCATGGCTTGAGACGGGTGGGTGATGGGGGAAGGAAGGAAGGACGCGAAGTTCGCGCGCGCCTTCAGTTGACGTACTCGGGTCTAATGCGGTTCATTGTTTCGTTTTTATCCTTTCGATTCTCATGCGGGGTTGCGGGCGTGCATGCACGATCATCGATGTCGGCCATCTCCGCCGCGCGCTCGCGCTGGCCATTGGCCCGCGGCAGGGGCGCGCGAGGCGCGCACCGGTCCAGGTCGTCGACGTCAACAGTGCGCCGGCGCCGCGGCGCGCCGGAAGCTGCGCAGAACGCTCCCTTCGCCATATACCTTACTTAGTACTCCCAATTGATGATGTGCATTCATTGTGAACATCCGGTTCAGATCCATGCCAAGCTAATTGGATGCCATGGTCGCCGCGGTAGCACCAACAAGCATGCTACCTTCGCCTGGAAACCAGGCATGCTTTGGATGAGCATCAACCAGGAAAGGAGAATGGAGATCAACCTAAGCATGACTGCAATACGACCTTAAACACGTCGAAAACATTGTAGATTGATTTTGGCGAGTTTAGACTGAATATCATGCTAAGGGATCTCAACCAACAGCAGATGGTCTATCAACCTATGATGCTGCTTTTCAATCTGCTATAGTTTACTTTTCAATCAATGGTTGGTTGAGATATAGGTTGACGTTCAATCTGAACGGACTTCACAGAGAGAAGGCGCGGCGCAACCTTGAGGTCGCGCTATGAAGCAGAGCCTCGCGCTCAGCGAGTTCATGCGCGACTGAGCCTTATCATACGGCAAAGCAAACGCGAACGCGCGAGGCGGTCCAGCGCGAGGTGTCAATGTATCCGAGCGAGATCTTGAGGAAGGGCGCTCCCGCTGGTACCATTTCCCGTTCTGTAGACTGTGATGATCTATGGAATGACTAGCAGGAGAGCCCGTGTACCACGGGCTGGGCTTCATAGGAGAACGGGTCCCCGGTGTCAATGTCGGAGGTCGAGAGAGAACCTGTATTCGGAGTTTGCCAATGCTGTACTTACGTGAATAGAAAGAAACGATGGGGACGGCCTCGGGATGGGACGCGCTGAGCCGCGCATGCGCGGCTCAGCGCGTCCCCCGTGCTATCTATCGACCAAAGTCTACCAGTGTGAGTGAAAGAAAGGTCATGGAGACACATGCACGCGCTGCATCGCGTTTCCCGTACGTGCGTGCCACCCATCACTCAGTGTCGAGCGTAAATCAGACTGGCACCTTTGTTATCTGCTGCCGCCAGCAGGAGAGCCCGTGTACCACGGGCTGGGCTTTCCAAGAGAGCAGTGGACACGTTAAATATGATATATAGTGGTATATTCAGAGGTTCGAGATATATACATTCGAATATTGCGGTAAGCGAGGAAAGATGGAGGGGACGCGCCGCGCCGCGCATACGCGGCTCGGCGCGTCTCCCGTGCTGTCTGCTACAGAGGAGTTTCATGAGACAATGTGCAGCACGTGCCCTCGCATCGTGTCTCCCGTGCATTTTATCCGAGTAGTCAATATCCCGCTGGCTTGTCGATTGCTGCCGCCTGCGATCCTGTTTGAGCAAAGAAACCCTCACTGCGTCATGAAGAAGAGCTCACCTTTTTGCAAGCAACACCTGCTTTCTCGGTGAGCCTCCTGCTAAAGGGACCTGCGTTCTTAAGTCTAGGATTCTCCAGTCCAAGGCACGTACGCGCGGCTCGTGCACGTATAGGCGCATCAACGTCGATCTATGTACCGGGGACGGCAAGCACAGTGAAAGGGTCACAGTACGCGGAGGGTGGTGGGAGGCAGCGGCGCGGGTAGCTGCTCAGCGACCAAGCACATCGCCCGCTACTGCTCCCAGTGAGCGCCGACCAGGCGCTGCCACCGCGGAGCCCACGGTGTCCTATATGCGCGACGTGGAAGCAGAGGCGAGAAATGGTGAGGATGTGCGGGAGGCGAGCGTGTTCCTGCCCGCTATGCTTGAAGAGAGGAGACGCATGCGCGGGCGAGTCATCTGCCACCGTGTCCAGCTGCCCAGTGCCCTGCAGTTGTTGCTTGAGGTTACCGCGTCGCTACCGCCGTATTTTTTCTTTCTTTTCTTTGGGGTGAAGAAGAATTGACATTTTTGTAAGTAGGTACGTACTTCTGTTTTGGTGTGCGTCGCGATTCGCGGCCCATCTATGCGGCGGTATGGTGGCGTCGGACCAATGCAAGATGGAGAACGAAGCAGCCACACGCACCGTCGCGTCCCATGAGGTCAGTGTCCTGCTCGTGTGGGTCGTGTGTCCTGTCGGACCGAGCGAGCAGAGAATTCGAGCCACAGACAGACCGTTGTGTTCGAGGTTGAAGGTTGAACGGCGATACCAGGCCGTATCAGCTTTCGCTGCCATTGGAAGCGAACGGAGAGCTCAGAGGACTGGGCGCTCTCTCATGCGACGTTATTCTTGACGGTGTTGACCTATCTAGGCGGCGGAGGGCAGAATGCGCCACCCGCGAGCTTTTCCAATCGACGCCGGGATGACGGTTGAGAATCAGGATGCGAACTTGGCGGCCTTTGCCGAAACTCCCACAGTTGTGGCGCTCGCTGGGCGCTCGACGCCTTCGTACAAAAGCTAACAGTGCACACACGCAGACATTGTTATATACTTGCAGTTTACCTCTGTAGAGTATAGTATGCAACGCTAATTCACCTATCGAAGTCAAGCGGTCTTCAAATCGAGTCGAACGTCGGCTGGCAGTCTGTTAAGCGGCGTGCATCTTCGTTTCCCATGCTATCATTGTTATAGACAGACACATAGTCGCCCTTATATTTACTTACGCAGTTTTGTGCGGTCGAAAGTCGTGGCTTGCTCAGGCTGGCGTTCTGGTCGACCTATTTTGCCACGTGGTTTGTCTTTGACTCTCGCGTGGCCGGCTGGCTGGCAGTTGGGCACCGTCCACCTTCGTTTCCCGTCATATAATTGCTAAAGACAGCCATACAACTGCCCTGAGATCTACATATGCGGTTTTGGGCGGTCAAACGTCGCGGCTTACTGCGTTCTGGTTGACTTGAGTCACCACGTGGTTTGTCTCGCCACGTGCTTTGTCATAAGACAACTCTCCTTTATTATTAGGAAGGATTTGGAAGATATGGGTTCGAATGAGCTTGTTGGACCGTCCGCGTTTGGTTGACGATGAACGAGGTCAAGAAACCAGCGGTGACAGTAACGGCAGGTCCGTTGCCTCCTCTCGGAGTAAGTATTCCGAGGAGCGCTCGTTGCGGCTTCGCCAAAACAGCGACAAGCGCTCGTTGCCCGTTTCGATTTCTCGCCTCCCCCTTCCAGTTTGCAGCTCTCCTCCTCCCATGATGCATGGCTGCGATATGTGCATGAGCCTGAGCTTCCGCAAAGGCGTCGTTCGCCGCCGCTTACTCATACATTGATAAACCGCATGCATACGTTATCTTGCGCGCTAGATTGCGCATCTTGCAGCATTCCCGCCCTCTTTCCTGCTCCTCCCTCCTTCAGGTTGCCCAGTTAGCACATCAGCCACGAGAAGTAGGCCTGAATGTCCGAGGAACGCGCCCCGCTGCTGCCTTCTGGGCAAGAGCAGTCGTACACGGAGCCCGCGCCATCCCGCCCAGAAGCCGAGGATGTCGAGAGCGCTGCTCCGGGCGGCGTGAAGAAGCCGGCTATGGTCACTATTGTGCGTGTATCAAGTCTGCGACGCGTCCGGGTCTTGCTAACGCGCGGTGGTCATGAGTAGATTGTGCCCATGATAGTAGGAATCTTCCTGGCCGCGATGGACACGACGATCGTCGTCTCTGGTGCGACACCTCCTGCGATTCATGCGCCGGTTCATTCACGCTGTAAACAATAGCGTACGCCGCCATTGGCAGCGATCTTAAACAGCTGCAGAACACTAGTTGGATTGCGACGGGCTACATGCTCACGGCCACCAGTTTCCAGTGCGCCCCCACCTGCGTTCTTGCTTCCCCTCACTTACCTTTGCGTCAGAGCTTTGTACGGAAAACTTAGCGACATCTTCGGGCGCAAGGCATGCCTTCTGTTTGCGTATAGCGTCTTCGCGCTAGGCTGTCTCTTCTGCGGTCTGGCGAGGAACATGACCGAACTCATCGCTGCGCGCGCGTTTGCGGGGGCTGGGGGAGGCGGAATGACGACGTGCGTCTTATACCCATGCTCTCGCAATTCATTTTGCTGATTGCATGGACATGACAGTGTGGTTAGCATTATCCTGTCCGACGTGGTCCCCTTACGCTCCCGCGGGACATGGCAAGGCATCCTGAACATCATCTTCGCCACCGGCTCTGCTACGGGTGCGCCGCTTGGAGGTATCCTGGCTGACAGCATTGGCTGGCGATGGTGAGTCCTTACTCAAGGACGAGAGAGCCCGCAGACTGACATCGCTTAGGGGCTTCCTCATCCAAGTTCCCATGGCCGCCCTCGCCATCGTCTCCGTCGCCATCTTCCTCCACCTCCCTTCCGCGGATCATTCCCACTTCAAGGAGAAGCTCAAGCGCGTCGACTTCGCCGGCGCTATCATGCTCATCCTCACCATCTTCACCCTCCTCTTCGGCCTCGACCGCGGCGGCAATATCTCCTGGACGGACATGTACACCATCGCCTCCTTCGCCGCCTTCGCCGTCTCGTTCCCCGTGTTTCTGTACATCGAGTTCCGCGTCGCCGCGGAGCCCTTCGTGCCGCTGCGGCTCGTCGGGAACAGCACGCTCATGGCGAGCCTGATGACGAACTTCTGGCAGTTCTTCACCACGGCGCCCGTGCTCTTCAACCTCGCGCTGTACTATCAGGCGGTGACAGGCTGCAGCGCGGGGCAGGCGGGCGCGTACCTCATCCCGAGCGTGGTGGCGGGGACGACGGGGAGCTTGGGCGGCGGGCTGATTATGCAGAAGACGGGGAAGTACTACAGGTTGACGGTGGGGGCGTATGTGATGTTTGCGGCGGGGGTGACGATGGTGGCGGTGAATGCGGGGACGGTGAAGCACTCGATATTGTGGTTTGTGCTCGGGCTGTTGGTGCAGGGGCTGGGTGGAGGTGAGTCGGGACAGTTGCGATACTAAAGGGCTTGCTCATGCGGCGCTTTAGGCTGCGGCGTGACGACCAGTCTCATATCCCTCATCGCCAATGCGGGTCCGGCGGACCAAGCTATCGCCACCGCAGGTGCGTGTCTTCATTCCTTCTCGCGTCGTATCCCGCTCACCCCCTCATTCCCAGGTTCCTACCTCTTCCGCTCCCTGGGCCAGGTCACCGGCCTTGCCATCGCAAGTACGATCCTGCAAGACGTGCTTCGCAAGACACTGCACGAAAAGCTGCACGGGCAGGACGTGGATGAGATCGTCAAGCGCGTCCGCGAGTCGCTCGACTACCTCGAGGAGCTCGACCCGAGGCGCGCGGTATCGTGCGCTACTCGTACGAGCACGCGCTGAACACTGCGTTCTGGGTGATGGCGTGCAGTGCGGGTCTCGCGCTCGTTACCTCCGTTTTCATCAGGGAGACGGAGTTGGGCAAGAAATGATCAATTGTACACTTAAAAGTTAAAAACTTAGCAGGGCGCACGTGCATGTTTGAGTTTGCCACGTTATCGCTCAGTGCTTTTCTGTCACTTTCCATCGCACTCATGGTGTCCGGCCCTCTCAATTCCATCCTCACTGAAAAGAATGGCACAAATTTCCCTCAGAGGTCACTTCAAAGCATCCAAGCTGAAGCGCGGAGACTTAGACTGAACAGGCGCTCGTCATGCCGGTCAGCCGACCTCGTCCCCCCGAGCCCTGTGATCTCACTGGCTTGTCGGTCCGCTATCCTCTTCTGATAGCGCTCCCGATGTTGCCAAAGGTGCTGCTTGACGCTGTCCACCACGACCGACATCGTCGTCCATGTTCTCCTTTGCCGCCATCGTCGCGGCAGCGCTCACAGGATGCGTCGCGCAGCATGGCGCAGGCGTTCGATCGCGCGATATCCCACCAGACGCTTTCGGCTCCTTCGCCGGATATCCTCAACTTCAGGAAGGCTCCAACGCACCATTACTTCCCTCATCGCTAGTCGCCTCCGGCACATTCCTCCCCTGCGCTTTCACCCTCTCCGCCATCCACTACAACCTCTGCCCCCTCCTCTCCGGGCCCGAGCCTCTGACGATCACCTCGCACGAGTCGACGCCGCCTACCCACACGGACTACACCTATACGATCGGCCGTAGCGCGCCGCTACAGCGCGATCGGACGCTCCCGGACGAGCTGCAGTGCGGGGAAGGGACGTGGGTGTGTTTGCAGGGTGCGTGAACGTATGTGGATGCGTGCAGCAGTGCAGTCGCTTATTCGTACCCCCAGTCATCAACTCGCGTCCTTCGCATCCTTCGGAACCGCCGCGAGTGCTGCAGGTTGTGCCTATAGCGGTAGCACCGGACCTGAGACCGACAGCGAGAAGGGTGGATGGGAAGAATGGTGCGTGTGGTCGAATGGTGTCAGCGGACCTGTGTCGGAAAAACCCGAACTGCCTATTTAGGCCTCACTAGGGACTGTCACCTTGTGAGGCCTGGCAAGGCCGGCACGTGACACAAAAAATAGAGCTTCGAGGCAAAAGTCGCATACCAGAAAATTCGGGCGAGCGTTATGAGTCTACCTGTGTTTTTCTGAAGGAAAAGAATGAACGAGACGACTCACCAGAGCCATCGCAAAACTGCGCTAGGTGCCCTAGGGACTGTATGACCTAATGAGGCTGATCCGGTTTTTCCGACATGGCTGACGATCTCATTCTTCTTCGTAACATGATACATCAGCTCTCCGCATCGCAGTCCACGGCGGTATCTACAACAACAAACCACAGAAGGCAGTGTTCGACTTCGTCTGTGCCGAGGAGGTATGTTGACTTGTCCTGCTTGTGTCCCTCTCACCCCAACACTTCTTTGTTTTTCGAGCCACTCGCCTCCCTGTCAACATCCCCACGTCCCCTCTTGTACCCTTCCCCCTTGCTAACACATGACTTCCAGACCACCGAGCCTAGCTTGTCGTGGACGTTCAACGGGACTCACGCTTTTCAATGGCGCTCGGATCACGCATGCGGCAAGGCCATCGAGCAGCCTGAACCGGGCGATGAGGAGGGCGGGAAGATGCCTGCAGGGGATGGCGAGGGCGAGGGCGATGGGACGTCTCCGCCGACGGACCCGGAGGAAGGCGAGCGACCAGACGGCGACGTGCGAGAACCATCCAGCGGTCCCACGATTCCGCTCGCCGTATGGCTCGTCTTGGGTCTTGGTGTCTTGTGAGTGCTAGCCTTCCAAGTCCGTCCCAATGTAAGACAGAGCTCTGATATCCTCTCTTCGTCGCAGATACTTCGCCCTCCGCACCCTACCGCCCCGCATACGAAGCGCCCTCCTCCGCCGCAAAGCGCGCAGGACGACGGGCATGTATCCGGCGCATGGCCTGGGTGGTATCGTACCCGCGCAGTTTATGCCGGCGAGCTTCCTGTCTGCGATGCGAGGGAAAGCAAGATACGAGCCGCTCTTCGACGCGGAGGAAACATATGACGCGGGCGAGGATACGTACGACGCGGGCGAGGATACGTACAACACGGGCGATAATTCGTACAACACGGGCGAGGATTCGTATGACGCGGAAGCGGGCGCGGATGTTAGCGGGCTCGAGGGCGGCGCAAGAGACACGGGACTCGATAGGCGATATGCAAGTTTCGAGAACGAGGCGAGTCCGTTGAGCGCGACCTTCGGCGGGAGGGGGGCGTATGGTGCGGCGGGCGGTGGGAAGTGATGTCGACTATGCCTCCTATCGACTACCGCTCTCTGTTCGATCTTCAACGGGGTTCGACCTTACCAATCCCGGCGAGCAAAGCTCGTGCGCGGACGACGTCGACCTTACAACGAGCGCTGCTGTATCTGGCAAGATGCGGTACGCGCTGGCGACTGTCTTCAGCAGCGCCCTCGGCGCGATTCTCGACCTGTATCATGTCTATGCAACGCAAGCTCTGGACGCCCTTTGCTTCGCTGAATATTCAAGTCGACTGGCCGTGGACTAGTGCATCGCGGTGATGGTTGAGTGCTCAGTGGTATACCTATGTATAATGTACGATCATCTACTCAAACTGTACCGTAACCTTGTGTGATCAGCGAGATTTTGAGAGCCATTTTTTTAAATGTTGTCGACTAACAGCCTGCTCGGAACAAGTATAATTCTGACAATACAAAGTCAGATGCTTGACACCACTGTGGCCCTAGTCTGTGGGTCCGCTTTGATGGCTACTCGGCAATGCCCGAGACACCTACAAGGCGATCGAAGGCAAAACGCCCCTCTTGCTCTCAACCACCACCTGCTTTTTGCCCCTTGTTATGGAACGTCTACCCGAAGTCGCTGCTTCAACGCTGCATGCCACTATACGATGCCAAACGCTATATACTGCATACACGACCGATGACGATGGACGCCAGACGATGCCGAAATGCTTTTTTCTGAGGCCGGATTCCGCGATAGCCGTCTTACAAGGGGACTGTCGCCGTAGAAGGGACGTCGAGGTCCGACCCCTCGTCGTTTGCGGAGGTCCGATCCCTCTTGCTCCCGTGGAGGTCCAATCCCTCCAACACGACGGTAGCCCCTATTGGAGACAGCGCTTGAGGTGCCATCCCTCGACCGGGATCCCAGGTCCTCACACCGCACACGATGTTGTCATGCACAGACGATACTCGAGACTCGAGCAAAGAACGCGACGAAACCTTACCGGTGCGGCCAGATCCTGTGTTACCGGTTGCACGAGGGGGTCGCATGTCGCGCACGGCAGCGCTGAGGTTATGCGCTTGCGGAGGTCCGACCCCTCCGCGTCGGGGAGCTGCAAAGCCCCATTGCCTATGAAGGTCCGATCCCTTCACCGCCGCGGCAACCACCCCTATCGACACCGGCGATCGAGGTGCCAACCCTCGACCAGGATCTCTGGCTCAAACCCCCACGATCTATTGAGCTCACGCACTACACGAGATAACAACAGGAAACTTGCACGGATTATACTTCGAAAACCATCACATATACTGCCATTTCTGGTCGGATCCCGCGGCTTCTTGTCGTACGACTCCGAGGGAGCCGCACGTTGTCGCGGGCGGGTCGTTCGGGAGGTCCGATTCCTCTCGCTCGGTGGAGGTCGTACCCCTCCGTCGCCTGCGCAATGTCGGTTTCTATCGACAGCGGCGCTTGAGGTGTCATTCCTCGACCCGGGGTCTCTTGTTCAGACCCAGACGAGAACCTCGCTGCATCATCATCATCACCACGTCTACATTGCACACACGTCTATGAGCACCCGCACACTAGGTCATCAGTCGATCAACGAAACCCTACATGCGAAAAGTCGTCGAACGAAACACATGTCCCAACGGTTTGCACCGGATCCCGCGGCTGCCGTACGAGGGGCTGTTTCGTTGTGGGTGTGGGGAGGTCCGACCCGTTCCCACCTTGTGACGACGGTTCTCTATCGGCGGCGGCGCCTGAGGTACCATCCCTTGGCGCGGGATCCAGGTTCACGTCAGGGCGTAACTTGAAAACATCTACATGTCGCACCGAAATTGTCGAAGAGCCGAAACGAAACTCGAAGTCCACCGGTCTGGTCGGATCCTGTGGTCATTGCACGAGGGGGCTTCGCTCATCGTGGGACGTGCGCCGAGGTCCGATCCCTTGCGCGTATTGGAGGTCCAATCCCTCCTGTACGTTCCCCGATGGTCGCGTCCTTATCGACAATGGCGCTCGAGGTGGCATCCCTCGACGCGGGGTCTCTGGTCCTACCAGGACGCATGTCGAACACACGCATATCTTGTCGATCACTTGGCAACCTCCAAAATCATCGTCGAATGTCGAAACCTGTCGAATGTCGAACCCCTGTCGAATGTCGAACCCTGTCGAATGTCGAAACCAGTCGTCTAACTCAAAGTCGTAGTCCACCGGCGTACACCGGATCTCGTGGCTGCTGCAGGGGGCTTTTCCAAGAGCAAGTCGTGCGCGGAGGTCCGACCCCTCTGCATCTGCGTTTGCGATGGACGGTCTTCATCTACGGCGGCGCTCGGGGTTACATTCCTCGGCGCGGGGTCTCTGGTGCATGCCAGGACAAATTTCAGACGCCGTTGCCGTTGTCAAATTTGCTCGTCGTTGTCGTTGTCGAATCTCCTCGTCGTGTCGTTGTCGAAAGTCGTCGTTGTCGTTGTCGATCATCGTCGTTGTCGAATGTCGCTGTCGAATGTCGCTGTCGTCGTCGAATCTTGAAACCCAAAATCGAACTCGAAATGCAATGTCCACGGTATTCGCCGCATCTCATGGTGGCCGTCGTACGGGGAGGGTCGCCTGCTGCCTGCCGAGGTCCAACTCCTCGCTCGTGTGCCATGCTCTGGAGGCCGACTCCTCCTGTTACTTCGAAGGTCCAACTCCTTCATCGCGGGCATGGCAGCATTGGTGAAACTCTGTCGGCGACGGCCCATCGAGGTGCCATCCCTCGACCATGGAATATCTGGCCCATATCAGGATCGAATGATATGTCGGACGTTTGGCAGGGCCCTTTCGCGCTTGATGGGGTCACCCTCACCTCGCGCATTGGTGTTCTGCCTTGCGTAGTCGTTCTGCTTGCCGGGCTATCGTGCTGCTAGGCGTACGAGGCCGACGCGAGTCGGTTTTCGGCGCTTGCGTCCTGCGCTGGTTCACACGGCTGGCACTGTCGGTCGTCGTAGCTGGCGCGGGGGTACGAAGCCTCTGGTGATCAGACGGCGGTTCTGGAGCGCTTATCGCCCACTCCGTCGAGACGCACGTTCTGCAGAAAGTGCTGCGGACGTGAGTGTTTGCGCTTCGGCGTTGTATGCTTGTGGCGATGGGAGATCCAGAGGGACGTGGGATGTCTCTTTGGTTCGACGATCATCGTCATGGGTGCGGTGCTCGTTGACGCAGTCGCAGTGGACTGTGGATGCGGGCATCGTTGTTGTCCTGGGCGTTGGGCGCACCTCGCGGTGCCTTATAGGTGCATGGTGCGCTTGACGTTCACGGGCGTCTTGCCTCCGGGCACGTCATCCCTGGACGTTGAGCTCTACGCTTGACGGCCACCTGCGACCCGCCAGTCGGGCAGCAGGGCACAGCCTGCCTGTCGGGCTTGTGCGTTCGCGACCTGTTCGTCAGGTTCGTGGACGGCGGCGCGATGCTCGCTTGGGACAGGGGAGCACTTGTTTGCTATGGGCTTCAATGTGAAGTCCGTCCGCGACAAGTTGCGAGCCTGAACCAACGGCGTCGATGTCGATGGCGGCGGGCTTCGCGTCTGTCGTCGTCGTATCCGCGTAATTTTTTCCACCCCTTCTCCCTTTTGGGAGGTCTTCTGCGCCTGTTGGTGTGGTACGATTCATGGTTCGACATGATGGAGGTAAGTTAAAAATTCGTTCAGATGCTCAAAGTTTATTCATGTCTCTGCAGTGACTGTTGGTTGGGAAACTTCTGCTCTACCTTGAACACGGTGTATCCTGTTTTCCGAGTTTGTATGTGGTCATTCGTGTGTGACTTATGTACATCACCAGTGTTGCCAGCACTCATGCAGCACCGTCGGTCATGTTGAAGGTAATAACGCTCATGATGTAGAATCAATTGTCCCTCGATCTCCCTCGCTCGTGGGAACTGAAGAAGCTGTGTGTACTGTTCTTCTAAGTAATCTCCGGCCTGGGCTATGTCAACTGATGCCGCGTTACTCATTGTACCGTGCGACTCTCCCAGGCCTGCCCCTAAACGGTGTCGCCGGTTTCGCTTACACTTCCCTTCGCCCACCGCGTAGACTTGAGGATCGTACGTGCCCGTCAACCCACCTGCTATTAGCTTCCCGCAAGGATGTCGTCCCTCAGCCAGGCGATGATGCGACGTCCCCCTCAAGATCAACGTCTCCCTCCCTCTTCCTACGATCATCTCGCCGATACATGGATCCAGGCGATCAGCAAGTACGAACGGGACACGGGCGTCAAGCTCTTGGACCCATCGATTGCCTCCTTCGATTCGGCGGACAAGATCGTCGCATACGTCGAGGAGCAAGAGCAGCAATTTCTGCAGTTCCGTGCCAGCGGACACCCTCGTCTCCGCGAGCGTATCGAGCCTATCGCGACGATCGTGAGCAGGCTATGTGACTGTCTTGGGGAGGCGGTGATTTCGGTGCGCCTCTACCCTCTGCCGCCTTTGCTCGATGCGCCTCTGACAGCTCTGCAGCCCGTCTCGCCCGTGAGAGTCATATTTGCCTCCTTCAAGGTGGCCGTTGAGGTGTGTATCCCACGTCAACTTTACGGCCACAACCCGAACTGAACTAACCTGCGCTGCAGACGGCCGTGAAGTTGAAGGAGGACTACGACGCCATTGTCGACGCCTTCGACAGCATAAAATTCTACCTTGACTTCCTTGAACCTGTAACGGGCTCGCGCTACTACGAGAAGCTACATGCACCCACCGTCGAGCTACTCGCCCATGTATTGGTTGTCATCGGTGTCGTGACGAAAACCCGAAGAGATAGGCGCTTCAGTATGTATTTTCCCCTCAGACGATGCGCAACGCTGATGATGAGCATTGCAGAAGGATGGTGGAAGAAGCTTTGCGGAAACAAGGATGTCGCCGTGGCAATGGCCAAATTGCAGGACTTGGCCCTTAAGCAGCACCACGCCATGTCCGCCATGACGCTACATGGCGTGGAGCAGAATACCGCACTGTTGCAGGGCGGGTTCTCTTGTAAGTGGCTCTGGCCGCACCTGGCTTGCAGTTTCTCTAACGTCGTCTTAGCCACGATACGCGAGCAGGAGATCCAGCGGAGGCATCTCACTCATATCGAGTATCAGATCCAAGGTTAGCAGGCGTCGCCAGTACTGGCCGCATCGTATAGCTGACACTAAAGCGGCAGAGGTGGCTCACCGCACAATGTTTTCCGCCGTCAATTATGTGCAAATCGACGTCGGTGTATTGGAAGACATGCAGCTCGCTCTTCTGGTACAGAGCTTCCAGACATTCGAAGCAATATGTGAGTTCTGGCATGAGCTTTGGGACTGTAGTTGCAAGACTAAGGCTCGTCGTGTAGATCGACGCGCAATATTTGCACCTCCCCATCACTGGTCGTTGTTTGAGCCCGCGCTGCTCCAGCTACGCTATGACTGCCCGAGGCGCGCTGCGCGCTGGTTTCTTGACGGAATGCCCTTTGCTTCATTCAAAAAGGGCGATATTCAAATGCTTGTCCTCCATGACGCAGATCCAGGATATGCACGCATGGTATTGCTGTAAGTACAACTATCCTTCAGCTCATGGTCACTGATAGACGGGTCGCAGATTAACGGCAGTGCGTGATCTGGGTGCCAGTTGCGCATCTCAGGATCACCCTGGCGTTCTCCTGCATCATATATACTCAAATAATCTATCGGAACTGCTCTACCATCTCCTCTGTCAAGCATTTTGCCATCTGAAAGATCCAATGCCTGCCAGCCTACGTGGAGTGCTCGGCAGCGACAAACACCTACTGGAAAACGAGCTCCTGGATGTTCTACATGAGCTCCTCAACCTCTTACCACAGCGCATTTACATCGTGGTACACATATACATTGACGCAGAAGACCCTCAGGACTTCGACGACACCTTGGACGCACTGCATGGGCTATGCTCCTCTCACAGCAATGTCCGTGTACTCTGCGGTACCTGGACGAGCCACTTCGGAGCGCCGCCTAGTAGAGACGTGCTTTCGTGTCACACGAACATCTCTGCCACAGTGCTGAACTTGCGCGCGTCGCACGGCATTCAAAAGGACATCGAGCTCATTATCGACGACGTCGCGGAAGAAGGGCTGCTGGGCCATATCAGAGACTTCGCGCTCGTTCGAGAGACACTCAGTGTACTCAAGGAAGGGAAAGAGGAGTAAGGTGTTCCTCGTATATACTATGTGAATCGTAACTGACGTATCACTCAGTTACCAGAGTATTCGACACGAACTGTATTGCCTCAGACGGCTGGGAGAACTTCCCGTTGATATGTTACAGCACGTGCATAACGTCGTCAACGCCCTTCGCGAGCTGTATCTCCATTTTACCGATCGCCACTCGCACCAGGATCAGGGGAAAACAAAATGGGCGATTATCTTGACATGGCTTGCAACGACATCGCTTTCTCCGTCGAGGGCCGAGCTTGCGGAACTCTTGTTGCTTGATCTTCGAGAGCAGGTATCTGATTCCTCTTCGACCTTCGGCATCGATGTCGGCGATGTGCTTTCATTCCTCTGCACATGTAGAGATGAGGATCACGCTAAAATCCTGCACTACATCAGAGATAATCCCTGGGCTCACAAATTCCGATACTCGGTTGCTGGCGCTGAACACGACTTCGCTTATCATCTGCTGGCTCGCACATGCATCAACATCATTTCCTCTGTTGGCCCCGGAACGAGTTCGGAAGCAGAGCAGATGAAGAGCGCCCTTTACCTCCATGCCGAGGACAATTGGATGTCCTACGTGGAGAAGGTGGACCTCAGCTCACATCCGGACTTGGAACAAGACATCATCGACTTAATCGAGCTCTACGATGGACGCGACTTGCCAGGATTTCCTCCGTCCTTTAAATTCTGGGACAATCTACCCCTTCACCGTGTAGCGGATTATGCGTGTCCACAGCTCGTGCGCATATACCTCGACCGAGGTGCCGACGTCAATGCCACTGATGCGGACGGCCAGACACCGCTCCGTCTGGTAGCCGGGATGTGGGCGTGTTCAGAGCCTGAATTCTATATAATGCGGTTGCTTGTCGAACGAGGAGCCAACATCAACTCTGCCGACGCACTTGGCCAGACGCCGCTGCATATCGCATATTATTTCGGGGCGAAGTCCAACGTTCGCTGGCTCCTCAGTCTTGGTGCAGACCCCGACATTCGCAACAACTGGGGCCAGACGCCGTACGAACTGGGTCGCGAGAGAGCCATCCGGAAGATTTGGCCGCGGCTGGTGCCGGAGGACGAAGGCTTCCACCATGAGATGCGAGGGAGACGCAAATTCGGATGGGGAACACGATCAGTTGTGCACATGTAACGGATGTACTAGACGTTGTCGGCGATGCGCTGGCGAAAGCACGGCTACATAGGATAGATAGTCTCGCGCAGCCGACGTTCATAGCAAATACGTCGAGGATCGGTAATGGCAGGCAACTTGGGTATATGCAACGCGGACGTCCTATCTGAGAGCCGCTGCCGGTTGCTCCACTACGAGCGCAAGGCGCATTCCCAGCGGGAGACGACGTCCGGATGTTTGCGAAAGTGTTTTGCGCAAGGCAAGCGACGGGCCGCCGGCAGTCTGCGTTTCCGTCGAATGCGATCTAGTGTATGTATAGCGGACGAACTCCAGCAGCGTCTGGTCAGCGAGCTCTGGCGGTGCGAATGCCAACTGTAGCACGAGTGTCGAGGCCCAACGGTAGCACGGGTATTAAGGATCGCGCGGTCAGCTGAGTCACGGAGTGCTTGTCGCGCGGCGCACGTCGGGCGAGACAAAATCGGTCGTCTGCATCGCCGAGTCTTCCGCGTACGACACCTCTTGAGCTCGTCGCGCTAGCTTTGCGCGTCTCCCACTTTGCCGCATCTCATCGCAGATGTCCAGAGCGCGTCAACCGCGTCGTGAAAGAGACGCCTGTAAGGATGGCGGCGAAGGATAGAGGACCTCGGCTCGATAGGCGGTGCGGAACAAAACAAAGGTCTTCGAGGGAGGACCATGGTCACCATGCGCCGATCGCTCCGCGGGCTCGCAGTCGCAGTCGTCCCTAACGGGCTCCCGGCGCGCCTCGCAGTCATCCGCCGTCTTCGTCCGGCCTTGCATCGTCTTCTGGACGTCAGAGTGCAGGGCTTGGGCATCACATTGCAGGGCGTGGACGACGGCCTGTGCACAGTCAGACGAGAGATGGACAAAATCGTCGGAGTGGGTGAAGGCGGTCTCGACGCCTGTGGTGTGAGCGTGGTGGCGGGCAAGGCTGGCGCTGCGGGAGCAATGGTGGAAGTGGATGTACGAGCAGAGCAGCGCTCGTTAGGATCTACGGAGAGACTGGGAAGCGAAAGAGAATGCACGTTCATGAACCACAGACGTCCTCAGTGAGGGAGTGTTGAGTGGTACCGCATGGGCGTCCTGATGCGTGTTCTGGATGACCTTCCTACTTCATCCTCGGCGTAAAGAACGGGTCGGTGTAAGTGAGGGCGGCGCCTCCCGAGGAGCCCAACACGACCGTCACTGTACAATCGAGTGCGCCTTCTAGGGACGTCGTCCTCCTCAGCGATCGCCGCCTCGACCAAGTCATCTGTCTACCGTTGTGAGCAAAAGATCAAGGAGAGCAGCAGCGCGAGCGATGCAGCCGACACTGAGACCGAGAAGGCACGCGCGGAGAAGGAGATTGTGGCGCTGGAGACGCTCCTTGCGGATATCAATCGCGACTGGACGTCTACCGACCAGCGCGTACTTGGCCCCATCCTTCACAGCCCGCCCATTAGACTCGGTGTCGGGAACGAGCAGTTAACGGAAGATTGGGCTGTGTTCGAAATCGACCGCACCAAGCTTGGCTCAGGTTTCCAGGGCAACGCATTAGACTTAGGTGCGTTCTAACATGTCTCCTTCATGCAACTACCTCGTTGTCCACATCCCATTTGCCTCGTAAAACCACCCACTAACCTGGATGGGTGTTTCGCCTAGGCCTCACGAGCGAATTGACGGTGATGAAGAAATGCTGGTCTGCTAAAGCGGACGACTGGGAATTCAACTACCCCTACGATGGCGAACTCTTCGCTCTCCGTGACTTCCTCCCGGTGCACCTGATGCGCCATCCCGACGCGCACGACAGACGCTCCGGCGAGCCCAGCCTGCTGGTCATCAAGTCGGGCAGCACGACTGGCACCACCTTTGGCCGCGCCAACGGCGTCTTCTCTCTTGTGCGCGAGTACTCTGATACGGACGTCTGGCAGACGTCGAGGCAGTGGGCGATCATGAGCTTCGGCGATTTGGGCCACAACCCTCTGCCGGACGACGAGTCGGGCGCGTTTGCGGCGCTGTGCAACTCGGGTGCCATCATTGCTGACATGAAGGGCCGCATAGGTGGGATGCTTAACGGAGGGTCGTGCAGGGTCAAGGAGCCAGATAGTAGGGAGGAGCAGGAGTTGGATCTTGTGTACGCCACGCCTCTGA
>VDMD01000094.1:0-97128 GCA_007026445.1 Schizophyllum amplum | reverse complement strand
ACAACCTGCCTTTGATCCGCGTACGTTCTACACTCCACATCGGTCGAGAGCGGACACGCATTCTGGCACGACTCCGTCGTTAGCGGGCGCCATGTCTCCTCCGGTACAGGAACATCGCTCGCATTTACTCGCTTGACCAATCGGCTGGACATATGCGGTTCGTCGAAAGTCGTAAGTGACCGAAAAACCCCACTCACTCTTGACCAGATCACCCGCGAGACCTCTATGAACGGCATGGGCTCACCACCGCCTTGTCTAGGCGAACGGCGATTAAGCAGTCTATCTCTTCAAATGGCGCTAACGTGGGTTTCCTCTTTGTTCCCATTTTCGATGCTGAGCAATTGTAGATCGCCGCACCGTCACCGCTTTGTCCAACTCGATGATGAACGGCGCTCCATCACATACCCCCAGTATCCGCGCGCTTCGGCGATGGGCTCGGTTGCTTCCACGTCTTTCGTGGCCTCTCAGAACGGGATGGACATCACCTCACCGCCGCAGGCGTCCGTCCCTGCCATGACGCGACGGCGCAGCGACTTCATCGACCAGTCACAGGAGGCGCTCATGAACTTGCCAACCCGGCAAATCGACTACCCTGAGCTATCCTCGTCGCAGCCCATTCGCCCACCACCCGCGGCGGGCCTCGCCGGCCCTGGAGCGGCAAGCGAGCCGACCGTGGCTGAAGCAGCGGCCCTCGTTCTCGCTTATCCCGGCTATCGGGCCGCCACGAATAAGCTCGCAGTATCCGGTCATGTTCTGGGGAGACGACAAGGTCGGCGTGTCCGGCTTGAAGAATTTGGGCAACACGTGTTATGTGAACGCGCCGCTGCAGTGCTTAAGTGCAACCATACCCTTCGCGCAGTTTTTCAAGGGTGCGTTGAGTTGGTTGGGATTATGTTCGCTTTGCTCATGTGTGCTCGCAGATACCCGATGGAAGAACGCGATCAACATGCATAATTCGATGGGAAGCAAGGGAGTATTGTCTGCCGCGTTTGCTGCCTTGTGCACCAAATGTGGTCGAGTGAGTCGCAGCTCATCCCTAGCGAGTTCATGGTATGAAAGCCATTGTCCTTTGTAGTGGCCTGCAGACTGATGCCGGTGTATAGCGGGCCATACGCGCCATCAACGACCAATATAAGGGCTCCGACCAACACGACTCACAAGAGTTCCTGAGCTTCCTGCTCGATGGCATCCACGAGGACCTCAATCGCATACTGAAGCGCGAGAACTACACACGAACGCCGGAGCAGGAGGCTGAGCTCGAGCGACTGCCGCCGCAGATTGCGAGCGAGCAGGAGTGGCAGGCGTGGCGGCTGAGGAACGACAGCATCATCGTGGACTACTTCCAGGGCCAGTTGCGCAATCAGGTCAAGTGCTTGACGTGTGGGCAGGTGGGTCTACGTATCACAGGCACGGAGCATCTCGCTGACGCGTTGCGGGCAGACTCGACGACCTACAACACGTTCTCGATCCTTTCACTGCCGGTGCCACATATAAGGGTGGCGGGAAAGCGAATCTGAAAGCATGCTTGGATGCGTTCTTCAACTCAGAAACGCTGGAGAAGGACGACGCATGGTAAGTCGGCCCTATCGCAGTCTTAGTTAGCATTGCTCAAGTTGCTCCCAGGGACTGCCCTCGCTGTAAGGTCAAGCGCAGCGCCAGCAAGTCATTGATGCTCGCCCGTCTCCCGCCCGTGCTCGTGATTCACCTCAAGCGCTTCGAGGCGCACGGCCGGTTCTCCGACAAGATCGACACCTTCGTCGACTTCCCGGTGAAGGCGCTCGATCTGACGTCGTACATGCCGCCCTCCTTGCCCATGGGCGCGGACAAGAGTCAGCTGAACGGTGGGATGCCGATGTCGCAGACGACCCGCGGACGCAGACCCCACCGTACAAGTATGACCTGTACGGGGTGACGAACCACTTTGGTAATTTGAGCAGCGGGCACTGTGAGTGGACTGTTTTTTACTTTGGACACCAGTGGGAGCTGACGACCGTGATGCAGATACCGCGTCGATCTCTTCCGGCGGGCGCTGGTACTACTGCGACGACAGCGTCACGAAGGAGTTGCATGATCCGAGACAAGTGATCGTGCGTGGCGTGTGTCTTCACCTATATTCCCTCCTCGCTGACCCAACGCGTTCTATTAGAGCCAGAAGGCATATGTATTGTTCTACAGAGGGTCAAGGCCCCGTAGGCGACGCCAACCACGCACCTGCGCCACCCCATCGTTGTAGATTATGCACAACCCACGGTAATCCGCTGCACACAACGTATATCTTCGCGTCGAGTGACAAGCCGTCTATTCTGTTGTCGCGTCGTTTATTCACTTGTCGCGTCGTCTATTCACTTGCCGCGTCGTGTACCCTCGCACCGCGTCAAAACCGTACATCTTTCGCGTAAACCGTACATCTTCGCGTCAAAGCTGCTATATCATCTGTATTTTAGAGCATTATTCACCCCCTTAGGACCTTTGGAAGTGTAACGTTATCTCTACGCAGTTCATGCTCGTACCGCACAATGCGACTTTTTGGTTGGATTCCACGCAAGATGTAATCCCTCAAAGCCGTCGCTCATCCAGACTGCCGTCACATTTGCAGCAGCTCTGATCTGTATAATACTCCATTTCTATCGTAGAAATCAGTCTGATGTGTGAACGAATGGAGGCGAGCATCCAAAGCGTGGGTCTTCGTTGTGTTGTAAGCAGTAAGGTGGTAGTAGTACTTACTAGATGTGGGTCCATTCCGATGCCGGCACGTGACCGTGGGTCGGCCAATGTTGAACTTGTCGTCGGAGAAGTACCCAGTGTGTCTTCCCGTATTGTACCGACGTTCGCGGCCGGGAGCCCCGCCAGATGTCCGTTAACCATGATGTGCTACGAGCCCTGTGACGCCATCTTCATGGTGAATGCAAGCCTTTCACACCCCGATTCCCAGGAGCGGGCCAGCGATGACTGCTCTTTTCTAACCGAATCCGAAGCTCAATCGGCCGTAAATTCTCACCTTATGGCCTCTTTACTCTGTGTGCTCTAACTTTGTATCCCGAACCCTAGATGTACCCTAGATGTAGTGGATTGGGTGCCTGTCAGCGTGCAGTACGACTATGCGCAGGTGAGCTTTACGCCTGACGGTCGGAGTGCGCGGTGACCGGGAAAGGGGGATGTACAACGCCCAAGGGCAGGTTCACCATCTCCCAGATACTCTCAAATACTGCTATACCTGGCCTAACTTAGCTTCCGAGCCTTCAGCTTCAGTAGGGAGGTCTGGGTGAGGTTTGCCTCGAAGGCTGCATGCATGTCGAATTTACGTGTTGAACTGTAATATCCGGCCGGCGAGCTGCATCGATCTCCTCAAAGTTCAGTTGTGGCATGTCCCTGCAACTGAGTGGCTGGCTTAACGGCAAAATTTGCCAAGCTCTGGCGAACGACTGAGCTCAAGAGTTGACCGTAACCAGAGGAACTTGGAAGCCGCATTGGGCCGCAGTGAGCTGAAGCCGGGAGCAGATCGGCAGCGGCCAGCGTCATTTACCAGGCACGACAACTTGTCTTCTGCGCTCATCGGCACGGCCAGCGACCGGACGGCTCAGGACAACAGGCGTCATCGCCGCGTTGCACTCACGTCCCTCGATGCGCTTCTGGACGCCAAGCAGCAGCAGCGCCGGCCAGACAACAACAAAGTGCGAGAAATGGCTGACGGCAGACCCGGACGTTGCTCCTTCGATCGAAGCCACCCCTTCCTCGTCCCAGAACGAGCCGCCTAAGGCAACATCCTGGTCACATATGCTACCCCTACCAGTCTCATCACGGCGCAGGGAGGAGGACGCCATACGGGACGCACTCGGCGCGGGCCTTCTCCGCAAGTCAAAGTCGGCCTGGCGCACCATTCAGTCACTCATCCTTACGGACACGCCCCCCTCGAGCCAGATCATCGACCCGCCCATCCTCGCCGACGACCACAAGCTCAGGCCGCACAACGTCGCTCGCCATTCAGACCACGCACAGCCCTGTTGACTTCGACCGTGGCGTGGACGAAATCATTGTCGACAAGTTGCACGAACAATCGGACACCTCCACGGACTCTGGCGATGATAGTTGGACCCCGCCAGGGACGTCCAGTCTGCCCTTCGAAGAGAGCGACCAACGGGACGGCTTCGTGAATGACACGGCACCGTCACCGCTCTTCCCCCGCTTCTATAACCACACGCACCTGCGGGTTGTTGGTCGCTTCTTTACAAGGAGGTTCTCTGACGAGGAGACGGAGGGGAACTACATCGACGTGCGTGGCTTGAAGGCTTTTTCGTACCTGGGCTTGACATTTGCGATAGGATCAATGGTATGCGACCCGCAACTTGCGCTTCCTGGCCGCAGTATGGTTTATCGTCGTCTGGGCTCTCGGTGAGTGTCCTCAGTATTCATTTTAGGACCGAAGCTGACATACTCTTAGGGGTCGCCTTTGCCTCGCCTCTGCGTACGCTGTCCCTCCTTCGCCTCAATGCGTCCCACTCATTGTTATGTAGATGTACTCATGGACCAGATCTGGTACTATGGAGTACGCATTTCCCCATCATAATGAACGTCATTAATCTCTCGCCATCATCAGGTCGGCTTGGTCTGCGCATTCGCCCCCACCTTCCTCATCATAGCTCGGTGGCACAAGCGACATCCCATCCTGTACCAGATTGTTGTCTGTGTATCTACGTGGTCATGGTGCGTCTCGTTCACCGTTACTGCTGACCTTACTCATCTCCGCCCCTCAAACGCCGCAGGTCCTTCTACGTCATCTTCGCGATGTGAGTGCGCTGAGGTCCGCCGCGACCTTATGTCTAACCTTCTGCCAGGTACTTCTGCGGGTTCTACGACGACCGCAGGGCCCACACATTCTTCAGCTGTGATGGGAAGGACTTCATAGCAGCTTTCTACTACTTCACGGCCCTACAAACGACGGCGCTCTTCGGCCTGAACCTTCGGAGGCTGCCCGCACTTCTGGGTATGGTTTCCTTCTATGTCGTGTACGTGTATCTGTTTCCCGCTTTCGCGCGGCTTTTCATGTCCGATCAGGTCAATGGCTCTTATTGTACCGGACCACTCAACATGGACGAGAAGTACGTGTTCAGTTTTACTCTGGATTTTAGCTGTTCTAATCGATGAACAGGCATGATCAACTTCCTGGTGTTCAATATTTGTTTGTGTTGCATTCTTTTTTCGATGCATGCTTTCTCATGTCATGCTCAGTCCTACTGATCCTGCATTATCACCGGGAAGATGTATGTATTTTCCTCACGTTGTAGTGCGCTTGCTGACGCTCTTCTTCAGTCTGAAAGGCGACTTTTCAAGATGAGGACCAGGTTACGGAAGCAATATCGGGTGCGTGATGTCACCTTACCCTAGCACTTCTTCTAACAGACAAATTAACTCAGGATGTTATTGCTGGTAAGCATTGCGACTGAACTCTTCGTGGCCGTGGCTCACGCTATGTAGCTCAATACCAGCGAACAAAGGCCTATGAATCGAAAGCCCGGCTGACCAGGTACGCACTTATCTTCCCACGTCGAGCGTGCTACTAATACCAGCCATCAGCTATGTCTTCCATGATAAGCACCTTTTCACGAGAGTCACGCGTTGCGTTCTGAACTTGAAGCACAGGTCAGAGTGCCCCTCAATGTCGCTTGTGAGTCAGGGTTTTGCTTGTATTCTGCGCCGGTCATTGACTTGAGAGCAGTTCTCGCCGTGCAGAACATCGAGGCGGCTGGCGTTATTGACGACCAGAGTCGGGAAGATTTCGAGGCGCTGAAGGGTGGGTTGGGTAACATGTCCCAGGGTATGTTCTCGTCCAGGCTTGAGCAGTTTTCAGGGTCTGACGAATCACGACAGTCCTCAATGACGTGCTGGATTTGTAGGTCCCAAGCAAACTCCTACAACAGCAGTAAGTTAAAGACAGGTCAACAGCAATCGGTTGGACAGTGGACGCTTCGAGTTCGCGAACGCGGTCAGTTGCTCAATCGCGAATGAACACGCACATCTTGCTTATGCTGTGACTCCTTAGCCTTTTGCCTTCCATCAAGCTGTACGCTCTCTCATCGTCCCCCTCGAAATCGCCACGAACGCCCGCAACCTGAAGTTCAAGGTCAATGTGGATCCCAACATCGATAAGGTGAGTATATTGCATTTGAAGAAAAAATTAACAGGACACTCATGGTGCTTAGGTCGCCCGTCAAGCTGCGTACCGAGCCTTGGGCAAGACACAGGACGAAGCCGAGGAGCGCGAGAAGACCGATCAATACGACGGCTTTGTTGTGGGCGACCAGGCGCGGTTGCGACAGGTCATCACGAACCTGACCAGCAACGCCTGCAAGTTCACACCAGAGGGCGGCAGCCTGACTCTTACGACGACGCTCCTGAAGCCCACGAGGGCGCCGCTGGCGACGATGCGGAGCGACAGCACCGCGGTGGAGGGTACCTCTGGGCATGCGCCGCTGTCGAAGGTGCTTCTGGACGAGCACAATCGCGGCCTGGGCGGTGCGCTCAATGCAGATGCGGATCGTATTTTTGTGCGCGTTGAGATCTCCGACACGGGCTGTGGCATCAAGCACGATGACATTGTTCAAGGGAAGCTCTTCTGTGAGTACTCCGTTTTCTGTGCAAGGCTGGTTTTGCTCATGCAATTGTGTCCGCTAGCACCCTTCAACCAAACCTCGCTCGGTATCCAACAAGGCGGCAAAGGCAGCGGTCTCGGTCTAGCCCTCGTGCGCTCCATAGTCAAGCAATGGGGCGGCCGTCTTGGTGTGCGCTCCAAGGTCGGCGAAGGCTCGACGTTCTGGTTTGATCTCCCCTTGGGCGTCGGCAGCCGGATTCCGCGCAAGGACTTGCAGGTGCTTATGGCGGATGTGCCGATGGAGCAGTCGGCGAAGGACTCGGTCACGGACGCTACCGGGAGCGAGGCCTATGCGCTGCGTCCCTCGCAGATCAAGCTGAGCGAGGCGCAGTCATCGGCTGCGATGCGGGGGTTGATGGAGCAGGGTGAGTCGGGTTGGTCTTGAGTGTGGGTCGGATTGTACTGACTGTGTTGTAGCGGGTCATGTCAACATCACGCTGCCACCGTCGAAGAGGGGCGGCCATTCGCGAAGGCTATCGAGCCAGCCGAGGAGAGGGTCACAGGTGTCGTCCAGCTTATGGACTAGCTGCAGCCCGTCGTCACAGGATGAGGGCGCGGCCTCGCATCGACGGTTGTCTGACGCGAGCGGGTCGTACTTCCCAGAAGGCATGGACGGTGCGGCGGCAGCACGTGAGGCTACTTCATCCACGCGAGACGCTACGCAAGATGGCACAACGACGCGTGAAGATACACCAGCGACGGGAGCCCGGCCGTCACCGCCGGAGAGCTCACTGCGCTCACGCCCCTTGCCCTCCGGTCTTCCAGTCTTGGTCGTCGAGGACGACGATGTGACGCGGGCTGTGATGGTGCGGACGCTGCAGCGGCTCGGCTGCGAAGTGTCCACTGCGTATGACGGGATGAATGCTCTCGAGGTGCTGGGGATCCCGCTTCCAGTGGGGACGCCGGGGTCGGAGGGGTCGGGCACGCCATCGTGGACAATACCGGGGTCGGATGCGGCGATGGAGGCTGCTGCGGCGGGGCGACTGGAGAGCAGGCTGAGAGGGAGATGCGGATGAGGGCCTTTTGCGCTCGTGTTGTTGGACAATCAGATGCCGAGGACTGTTCGGGACGAAGGTGGCGAAGTGTCTGCGGCGGGCGAGGAGACGTGATTTTGTGGTAGGGTTGACGGGGAACGCTATGGTGCAAGGTGTGTCTCTGTGTGTGTATTGGACAACTGTGCTGACTTGATGTTTCTTCAGACCAAAAGGAGTTTATCGAGGCTGGAGTCGATCGGGTGTACACCAAACCTGCGACGAAGGACAACTTGCTTGAGGTCCTGGCGGCGGCTGCCGAGCGAAGAAAGGCGCGCGGTGTCCCAATACCTGCGCCTGCATTACGGCCACCACCAGACTTACATCCTCCGCCAGCGCCATCGACGCGGTTAGGAGGACCCTCACGGTTAGGGCCTTCAGATGGGGCCTCATCTTCGGACTCGCCACGGTGACCGTGCGCATGATCTTCGTTGTCTTGCGGCTTGGTTTCTTGGACTTGTCTGTGCTTGTCGTATCTGCTGTGTACTATCATCATCGCTATGTCGGGATTGGGATAAATATTAGGTGCCCTGGCGTTTTGCCGTCATGTTTGTTATGTAGGCCACTAGCCCATGGCCAGTAGGTAGCTAATTCGATCTACTCGGTCAATCTCCTAGCTGTTAGCCTTACAAAGCAGATGAGCAGCGGTTGTGTACCAGATCTGAGGCCATCGCCTAAGAGGCGGACGTGACTATTGTTTTCAACAAGAGAACAATGACCGCGTGACTCGGCGTTTGCCGTACATGCGTCACGTCAGGGCTCGGACCAGCGACTGCATTCTCTTCTCAACGCGAACCACGACGACGAAGGCAAGGATGTCAGAGCCCACCGCCCCGCCGTCAACGGACGGCCGCCCGCCGTCACAGAAATCCTCATCCCCGACCCCAGAGCCAGCGGAGGCGCCCACCTCCTCAGGTGAGCACTTATCATGGCCCTTGTCTGATGGATAATTGACGCATTATATTCTGGCGACCCTACAGCTACCAAGACAGCCCGCAAGCGCGAGAGAGAAGTGTCTCTTGAGCCTGCACTCACTTGTGCCTCCTCCACGGTGAGCCGCCTCGGGTGTCGCAGTCGGCCCTGATCGCTCTGACACCGAACACCCAGGCCGGCAGCGTCGACGTCAAGGAGCAGCAGGCACCCAAGAAGAAGAACAAGATAGCCCTCGATTCCCATCCAGAGGAGGAGGGCAGCGGTAGCCGCAGCCGCTCTGCCTCGCGGTCGCGCTCCAACTCCCCCAAGGGTCTCAGCAGCTCACCTCGCCAGGAACAGGCCGTGCGCCAGATCAGGCGTGGCGTCGAAGATCTTAACTGGCAGAATACTGAGGGCCAGTCGCCGCCCCGCGCTGCTGCTGATCACGACATGGCCGAGACCTCATCCGATAACGCGGGCCCCGTGGCCGCCACCGCTGACGCGCGGACCAAGCACGACGATGCCGACATGCACAGCGTGTCCGCCCGCTCTAACTCGCCCGCCTCCCAGAAGGCGGCGAGCGTGGTGATGGGATCCGCAAGTGGCTCCTCCCAGCCTGCATCGCGGCGCGCGTCGGACGCATCCATGGAGGAAGGGGGCCGACCCCAGCGGAAGCGGAAGCTCGTTGACCGCGGCGTCAGCGAGGGTCCCTCGACACCCCAGGAGACCCTCAAGCGCTCTCGTGACGATCCGGAGGATGACGAGAACCCTCGGGAGAAGAAGAGGCCGACGCCCCCGCCAGATCCCGCACCCACCACTGTCGATGCTACCTCGCGCCGGTCCATCGACTCTCTGAAGCGATCTCGCGAGGATGATGACGATGATCGGGACCCACGCGAGCACAAGCGCCCGACGCCTCCACCTGAAGACAAGGAGGACAAGCCACCGAAGAAGGAGAAGAAGGAGAAGAAGGAGACGACTGAGAAGAAAGACAGCAAGCCAAGCGCAGCGGCGAAGGTGTGTTATAACTATGCACTACCGAACCTCATCTAATGGACTGCCAGGGCTTCATGGCTTTCGCTGGCGCGGCCTCTCCGTTTGCCGGAGTCAAGGTCCCTGTCAAGGGTCCTGCTAAATTCGGGACAACGACATCGGCATCCCCATCACCTCCGGCACCGAGCGTCCCTTCAACCCCCAACAATCCTCCTACCCCGTCCACATCCAAGGACCCCTTTGCACGCTCAGGCTTCGCCGCATTCACTGGATCCGCATCGCCGTTCGCCACTGTGGCGCGCACCAGCACCCCTATCTTCGGCTCAGCGTCCCGCATCGAGCGACCAAACACTCCCGAGCGCTCGACGCCTACTGTGAACATCAAGTCAAACGCGTTCTCCGCGTATACCACCTCCAACCCCTTCGGCACATCAGCCAAGGCCAACGGTGCCGGCAGCAAGTCCGACCAGGCCGATTCGGGCAAGTCGACGCCCTCTCCCGATGGAGAGGATGGTGCGGAGAAGACGAGCTTCCAGGACAAGCTCAGAGCCCACAAGGATGTGGGAGACTCGGACGACGAAGAGAAGAAGAAAAAGGCCAAGCTGAACCTGAAGGAGCAGGAAGGTGAGCGCAATCGTGTTAGCAGCGCCGACTGCCTAAGCTGACCCGCTTGTAGTTGCTACCGGAGAGGAAGACGAGGAGATAGTCTTCTCTGGGCGAGGCAAGCTGTACCTCATGGACGGTGACGCGTACAAAGAGCGTGGCGTGGGTATCATGAAGGTTAACGTGAAGCGCGAGGACAGGAAGATTGGCCGGTTGAGTAAGTCATGTCCACATGCAGGGTGATACATCTCAGCTTATCTCACCAACCTCCTCCAGTCATGCGCAAGGACACCGTGCACAACCTCCTGCTAAACGCGTCCACTACTTCGATCGCGAAGTGTGAAGTCAACAAGGCGGACACTCGTTACCTGCTGCTGTCCATCGCAACCGGCACGGGTATCGAGACTTACACTTTCCGCGTGAGTCTGCCACTGCGCCTTCGCCGTCAAGAGCATACTGACAAACCACTCACGTAGATGCGCGAGGCTTCCCTCGTCCAGCAGCTCGCCGACGCCGCCAAGGACCCGGCAGCATACCTAGAAAGGAAGGAGGGCGGCTATGCACGACTGAACCCATGGCTGGCAACGCCGCAGCGCCACCGGGCCGTGGCTGTCGATGACGCGGCGGGTATCGTGTAGGAGAAACACGCCAGATCCGGAGCATCTCGGGGACGAGAGGGAGGCATGGTGAACTGCGGCGTCAGTTCTGCTTCCGCTTCCTCTCCCCTTGCCCGTTTCCTCTGCCCTTGCACACCCGCGTCTCAAACCGTATACTACTGCTACATACGACCTAACGAACGAATATTTGCCTCGACGCTGCTTTCTTTCCTCTCATCTCTGTACTTATTTATCTGCATGGTATCGAACTGACTTACATTGTTCTCGTGCGTGCTGCAGGTCCGATGTGCCAATGATACAGCATACGTTGGTGTAATGTGTGGTGCGATTCAACGTTAGTGCAGTAGGTGGGACTGGACGTCGATCAGCTTCTGTCATTCTGCTCCTAGTTAAGTATGTTCGTAGGTGCTTCGGTGCTTGCGCCAATCTCTCGATGATAGCACTTGTTGTGCTGTTCCTTGTGCCCCTGCAATTCATACGCAGAAGACCTTGTGAGCAGAGGCGGAAACGGCGCAGGTCTATTCACCTCAGAATTCACAGGCTAGCTGCAATATTTGAAAAATAAGCCCCGGAATAGGCTCAGTAGGTAAGGAGAGTGTCAGTAAGGAGGGTGTTAGCTGAAGCAGAGGCGGGTGAGACACTAATAGTACTATGTAAGGAGGGTAATAGGTGAGTGAGGACGTGTATGCGAGTAGAGTAGAAACAGAAACAAGAGGGGTAATATCGTAGATAAATAGATCAAGAATCCTCCCTGAGGTCTTGGGACGCTTGATGGCAGTCTATAGTGATCTTCGAGCCGATGAGAAGGGTTGGTGGATGGATTGGGTATCGCTTTCTAGTGGTCGACGCTGGACTCTTCGTCCTCAAGCGCATATCTACGCCTGTGGGTGTAGTTCAGCAATCGGTGAGAGGAATATACAATGGACGCACGCTTGCTGAATCATAGCTTCCGCCGCAGCGCTCATCGCGGAAGGCTCCGCGCGCACCTTGGAAGAGAATAGTCCATCGTCCGAGCGCTCGACGAAGGGGTTCTCATCGTCGACGGCCGTATCGGACGTCGGCGCGGCAACCCGCGCCGGGTCGCAATCCTCGTCATCCCCCTCCTCCTCCTCGTCCACTAGGTAGCCGTCTTCGTCTACCATCCCATCCTCCATCATCCCCTGCACGGCCAGGCCGCCCGCAATGGTGACGAGCGCGCCGACCTTGACGAGCAGCGCGTTGCGGAAGCGCGCCGCATCGTCCTCCGCGCGGTAGCAGCGGCGCTTGTAGCGCTGCGTGTCTGCGTCCGCGTCTGCGTGCTGTCGCTTGATCCCGCGCAGCTCGCGCTCGAGGTGCGAGATGTAGTTCTTGGTGCGCTCGCACTCGAGCAGGGACTCTTTTAGCTCGTTGCGGAGGGAGACATTCGTGTGGCGCAGCTCATCGTGGCGAGAAGTGTCCAGGGCAAGCTTGAGGAGGGGGCGGCTAGGGCCTGAGAGAAAATTTTATGAGGCATGGTGTTAGGCCGGAGGATGGCGATGAGGAGGATGCAGAGTGTGAGGGGGGAAGCAATGTGGAAGACGCCTGGGAAGATCGCACGCACCCTTGAGCTCCTTCTGGCAAGTTGGGCAGTTCGCAGATTTGCCCCTGCCCGCGCGCTTGATCACTTCGTTGATGCACGCATCACAGAAGACGTGACCTAACATCTCATCAGCCTGACCTCCCGCGCGCAGAGCTAAGCGCCGTATCTACTCACCGCACTTCGTGGACACTGGCTCCCTCAGGCCGTCTGTGCATATCCCGCAATCCATGCTGGGCGGCGGACGATGGCGGAGGAGGAGAAGAAGGGAAGGAACGTGGAGGCAATGGAAGAGGAGAAGGAGAAGGTCAGTCACTACTTGGTCACTACGTACTTGTTACGCGCGGGGAGACGTGCAGTGATCAAAAAGGCGTGATCGCGACGCGTGCCACGTTGTTGTCATCATCGTTGGACCCACAACCCTTGTTCCACAAATAGTAATTAGCTTGCGAGACGATTACCGTAAGCCCCGCCTTTGTAACGAGCCGTACAGAACAAAATATACACAGAAAATAATGTATGTATGTCATTAGTTTGTGCAATAGAGACAGTGTGAACTGGACGAGACAGTCAGTCGAATGACGGGATGCAATGTGAACAATGGGCATGTTGATGATCAACCGCCCATCGACATCTCCAGAGCAAGGTAGGCGCGCGGATCGTTCACTGCGGCCACAAGATTCTTTGCTTGCTCAACGTGAATTGCCTGGGAGGTCAGTCAGTACGATTCGTTGCCCAAAATTCGACGTCGAATGGCCTCACCTGGAACAACACATATTGTTTCTCTCCAAACTCAGACGCAAACGCAAGACTGATGTACCGCCAGTCGAAAGGGTGGGCGAAGCTGCACCGGAACAAGTTCCTGAGTGGAACATCAATTAGGACCGACCCGCCGATGTCCCTGTACATCACTGTCGTGTGCATCTATGAGCGAAGCACTTTTTCGACGTCCAAAGTCACACTCACCTAAGCGCCCCGAGCACGTCGGGTCCATCCTGTTTACCGTCACCTTCACCACACCCAACGTATCCCTTCCGTCATTCTCGTGCAAATCCTCGTACCGGTGCAGTGTGCCCCGCGCACTGCACACCATGATCTCCTCCTTTATGCAAAACACGGGTGTTTTGGGTGGCGTTGGGCCGTTGCTCAGCCTGGCGGCCTTGACACCTGTACGAAAGGTCAGTGTGATGACCTTCAGTCGTTAATCCGGGCTAACTTACGGTAAGACGATGCTCTCGGAGGCGTAATCGGCGCAGTCGGACTCGCCGCCGCGCGACTGGGATTCACCTGCATCGACGCAATGATCACGTCGCGCAGCTGGGGGAGCGCATCTTCCTCGATGCCGCCCTTCGACTGGGTAAATATGCTTTCGACGGCGCAGTCGTATATAACGTCCAGAACGCGTTGTGCACCAGACGTTCCGAGGATCTGCAAAGGTGAGTGAGACGCGGGCAGGCTTGGGGAGGAGGACGTCCGTCGGGACGTTGATCGGACGCTGGGCGCCCGCGAGCAGACTGAAGGTACGTACCTTGAACATGTAGCTCTGCTCCTCGTCGCAGTAGTCGTCATCCGTCTCCAGTGTGACCCAGCGATCGTCAGCGCCGCCGAGGCAGGCCTTGCCAACCATGTCAATCCGAAGGTCCAGCATGATGATATCGGTGCCCGACTCGCGCATGACTATCGACCACAAATGCGGTACCGCCGTAGAAGAGGCGAAAGTCACGGCGGATGAGGGTGGTACACAGATAGTGTATGGGTGTTATACAAGTAGAAAGCAAGCATAGTCAGCAAGCGGACTATCTTGCCAACAATTCAGGAGCTCACCCAGCCTGCCGGCAGTCTTGTCCTGCTTATTCGCCACAATTGCCATCGTCCCAGCACACTGCTCCGCGTAGCGCCCGGCGGTCAGCTTGAACAGCTTGCCACGCGCCTCATGCCGCGTGTATTCGTTGTCGTCTGGATATTGTATGGGCATGGTGGTAATGCAATGTCTCGCAGAGGTGTATGAGGGTTTTTCAAGGTCTCGAATGTACGGAAGAAGTCGAAGCAATGTCGGAATGTACGCGCAGAGAAGGAAGAAGGTGCCTCAAAAGTCGGTGGTGTGGGAAGGTGCAGCGTCGGCGTGCTCGTTATCAGGCGTCCTTGCGGGGCTCGTAAGCGTCGTAGCCGCGAAGGCGGGTCGTGACTGTGTATGCATATCTACGCGTCAGCTCACTCGATCCAGCCAAACGCATATACGAGCACGCACAGGTCTCGGTAATCAAGCTCGCAAGGCAAGAGAAGGCGACACGGTCGCGCTTGGGGTCGTTATAAGGAGGAAGAAAGGAAAAGGTCGGGAAAGGAGGAGCGCGCAAGGTGCTCTTGAGAAGGTGAAGGCTGAGGCCAAGACGCGAAAGGACGCGAATGCCCCGCTCGTCACAGTTACCGCTTCGATCAATGTCATGCTTTATGTAATTCCGCGGAGGTATTTATGTCAACGGGGTCAATTGAATCCGCGTGGCTTCCACATGTCCGAGGAGGTATTTTGGTGTTGCTCCCGCTCCGTCGAGCTCGGCGTCCGGTTCATCGAGGTTTACTGAGGTCCACTGGGTGTCCTTCGAGACAGAGCAATCACAACAACTATAACCATATTACTATGCGCGAGTAGGAGAGTACAGTATAGCGGGGAAAGCGATCACAGCAATGCGACGAGGACACATCAGTCCTGTATGTAGTCCCAGGGAGGAAAGGTAGGGTGTGCGGATGTAGAACACACAGCCCAGGACCTCCTGAAGCAAGAAGCGGATATGTTGGTAAGTAAGGTATATACAACGAGTGGAAGGAGTATAGGAGGCGTGGACAACGATTCAGCACGTAGAGAGCAGCACGAGAGGGTAATAAATGAGGTTAAATGCGAATAAATGAGGATGGAGAGAATGGCAAGCCAAGGAATGAAGACTACACCGCGGTGACTAGGGTTGCAGGTTGCGACTCCATGAGCCGCCCGTAGATGGGCGAGACGTGTTCGAAACCGGTGTCCTTCTCGAGCTGCGCCTCGGCGACATAGGAGTAGGGAAACGCAGCATCACGCGTACGAGCGAGACATCGCTTGGGCTCGGGGACCGCGACTTGAGCAGGCGGTATAGGCACAGATTCCTCTTCCTGCTTGGCCGTGAGCACCCGGACACCCGATGGCCGGGTCTCCTCAGACGGCTCCGACATTTCGACATCCGCTATCGACAGTGGCGGTATCGTCTGCTCTTCGGGCGTCGCAGACATAGACGTCTGCGGGCCATTGCTGACCATCCGCGAATAGTAGTAGTCGAAGTCCGACTCGTCGAAGGCGTCGCAGTCCTGGTCCCCAAGCTTCCCCGTATGCGGATCGCACGGCGGCGGCACGGGCGGGTAGTACACTTGCGTCTGGCGCGCGTGATTCATCTCTTGCAAACGCTGCTCCATGTCCGCGCCCTTCAAGCCGTACACCGCGACCATAGATGGCTGGTCCATCAGCTTGCGCTGGAACTGGTTGGCGTCTCTGGGGTACCCAGACGGTGCCGGTGGTTTGTCCACCGGAGGCGTATCAGGCGGCAGATCGTGATACGGGACAGACACATGGCGCAGCTTAGGGGGAGGGGGTGCGCGGCGGGGTTTCTTTGCGGGGCGCTCGACCTTGGGCTTCGGTGGCGGCCTCGGCTTCTTGGGCTGCCCCGGCGTGGGCTGGAAGTGGTAGTCCGGATACTGCAGCCTGTGCGCGCGTCTCTCTAGCAGGGCCTGCGCGTCCCAGTACGCGCGCTTCTGCGGCGGGAGCGTCCTCCAGGACTCCGCTGTGTGTGGTATGTGCGTCAGTGGCGCGGCGCGCGAATGCGGGGTATGTGCACGCACCTGCCATCTTGCTCAGGTTGGAGTGGTTCTCCATGTTCCCAAGCAGCCTGCCGTTCTTGACAAAGTCGACGCGGAAGAGGATGAACGCGTTCGGGGGACGCGGGACATGGTCTGGGCTCTGGCTCCTGCGCTTGCGTCGAGGCGGCCGCGGAGTGGGCACGACCTGCGCGCCATCCGCTTTTACAACCTCGCCCGTCTCGGAGTTGACGAAGTGCAAGGGAAAGTTAGCTGGGAACGTCTGCACGTCTCCGCTGAGCTGCACATTGGCACTATCATAGTTGCCCGGTGTCAAGTTCGTCGCAAATGCAACGTCGGCAGACGGCAGAGCTGCAGCCATATTGAGGAGAGAGGACAGTGAGCGTTGAGAGCAAGGCAGGATGCTGCGGGACGTGCCCGCGACCCTTTTGAATGGTTTCCAAGGAAGGCCTCGGGTCCGACAGACAAAAGGAAACGAAACACAATTCCGCATTTGGGCATTCGCCGCCTGTCTTGTGGCACGCAAAAGGCAATCGTCTTTCTCATGCATTGTTCTCGTATATCACAATAATACAGAGGAGGGCCTTGCGGTATGTATATAGTCAATGTGTTGGAGGCGGGGTGCACTCCTCAATAACGTTGTTCTGCTATTCTTCAAGCTTCAACATGGAACGAGCAAACCCGAAGACTTGGAACGATGATCGCAACATAACTATTCATGTCCATATGGGGATGATGATTGAGCAAGCGCCGCCTCGCCTGCAAGAAGCCAAAATTGTGAAGTGCCGACAGAGGCCCGCGTTGTTCTCCACGAAGTCTTCACTGCTGCTTACTCGCGGTCCTGCCGTGCCTCCGCTTCGCCGTCGGCTCCTTCCCACTGCTAACCCGGGTCCGCGTTGCGTGCGAGACGTTGTTCAGCTGGTTCAGGACACGCGAGAGATCCTGGAGCGTGTCTGTCATCGGTGGTCGGCCGGATGAGCGTGCTGAACGAGTGGACACAGACGGGGCCCGCAATCGCGAAGTCAGATCACGGACCGCGTTCATGAGAGCGGCGGTGTCCTGAGGAGACTCCTCCGCTCGCGATGAGCGACGTGAATGGCGGCCACGCCTCCGCTTGCCTTCGCCAGCATTAGCAGGGGCGGAGGGGCCAGCAGAGGGAGTACGGGAAGGTGAAGCGTCAAGGGTAGGGCGGTGGATAAGCGGGGACTGCGGCGGTGAAGGAGGCGTGGCTGGCGCTGAAAGCTCAGTCTTCTTCGCTTCCCCCGGGACTCCTGTGTTCGAAGGTCGAGTGTCAGAAAGCCGCATATCGATTCGCTTGGGCGCGACCCACGGCGGTGCTGCGTCGTTGTCGTACTGCGACGATGCGTAGTAGTGCTGCCCTTGCTGAGCGGCCAAGGCAGCGCGGGGTGACGACCCGCGAGGCCTGGACGTCGACGCGCCCTCCTGCTGCGCGCTAGCGGAGCCCTTCGTCGACGCCCGGCCCATCCATTCATCCCGGATCTTGTTCAAACGCGGGACTGCCTGCCCGTAGTCGACCGCGCCGTCCTCGGCAGCCCAGGCGTGCTCCCATTCCGCGAGGCGGATGACGGTGTATACGAAGTCGAGTGCGGCGGCGGACCAGGCGTCGTGGTCGGATACCATGAGAGCGTGGCGTACACGCACGGAATGGCGCCGGACGTCGTCGAGCATGCGCCTGTTGATCACGTCTCGCGACGGAGTGCTCTTCCACTGGGGGGAGCGCGGGAGATATGCGTGCAGGCTGACTTCTGAGCCGTCGAGTGCGTACATGGTTGGTAGAGGCCTGTGGTGGTGATAGGCAGAGGTTGAGTACGAAAGGCGAGGTGTAGGCAGAGGTGATGGGGGAAGCAAAGGGCGATCATCACTTATATATCAGGAACCTCAGCTGCGCTCGTTGCTCGCCTCCCAACGGGTGGAGTACAGTGCTGCAACGTGACATCATGAGAGTGGGAATGAAGGAGGAGCAGCGTGACAGACGAGTCACTAATCACGGTTGATATGAACCCGTACCTCTACTGACCTACCAAGCGCTTACCTATAGCACGTCTTTAGGCTTGCCCTAATTATAAGTATTAATCTGGTCCTTGCTATGCAGCCGGGTGACGAAGGATCGTCACATTTCGTACGTAGGGAGTGATACTACGCGGGGCAGTCATTACGCCCAGAACACGCTTCAAGGTAGCACGTAGTCCTGCCTAATCTTGGTAGGAAGATGGCCGCTGCGTTATGAACCGTTTCTTCCCGTCCTCGTCGCGTTGGATCAATATAGCCAGGACGCATCCGTCCATGTCTCGTCTACAAAGGAATGTAATGCTCGCATCTTCGGGCACATCCTCGTCATGTTGCGTATGCCGCGAGTAGTTGTCAGTTCATGGCGTTCCATCCATATCCCGTCTACGTCGATACCGGTGTCGTTTGACTCCACATTTTTCTGAGAGTCCGGCTTAGCTCCTGGAGCAGCGTCGCGCGTTCCGGCTCCGAGAGGATGCGAAGACGGTTAGCTAACGTCGGCTCCTATGGGGTGATGTGCGTCGGCAGTGCCACCATGGCAGCCGAGTATTGGATTCGCAATATGTTCATGAAGTTCGTTCGGAAGGTCGTCAAGCGTGGTCGGATGGTCGTCGAGAGTGGTCGCAGGCATGCTGCAGCAATGCGGGACGCGGAAAATGTCCTCCGCGATGCCACACAAAGTCCACAGAAAATAGTCGAGTGCATCAGTGACTTGATCTGGGTCGTTGAATCACTGACTTGTACGCGTTACAAATGTCGAAAGCCAACGCTTGATGGAACGCCCGTCTTGAGAGCGCCATTGAGCGCCGGTGAAAAGCGAGCAGCGCGCCACGCCTTCAGACTGAAATCGTAATGTGGAAATAGTCATGTGCGGGGCACAAACTCGTTCATAACGCATATTTGCCACAATATCCGTTCCTTCAGGTGTAAGTAGCATCTGAGAACACATAAAACTAGTGCTCATACCGCCTAGGCCACGCCCTCTTTGCAGCACGCAGCTCTCGTCCGACCACCGGTGACCAGGGGAGCAGTTCTCCCGTCAGGCAGCCCGGCCTCGACGCCCGCCCCGTCACGAAACGTTTGCCTCCATCCTTGGCCCGGTGGATTCTGTATTGCCACGAGATCCTCGAGCACCGAACGTCCATGAACCAATGCACCGCATGCAGCTTGGGACATTTTTCCGCGATCCTGCGCACACCTCGTTCCATCGTGGATTCATGCCGATCCATCCATACACCATCGATGTCGATATCCTCGTCCTCAAGCTGGATATCCCGGCCCAACATACGGCTCAGCTCTGCGAGGCAGTCTCTGATGTCGTCGTCCGAAAAGTCGATGAGGCAGTTCACCAGGGTGGGCGCCTCGTTGTAGGACTCTGCGAAGCCGGACGGGATGTCAGTGTAGTCGAGGAGGGGGATTCTGTCGCGTGCTCGGACCCATTGTTGCTCGAGGAGATCGCGGTGGAAGGTGAAGGTCTCGAGAGACTCCCAATGCGAGAGATGCGTGGCCAAGCGTAACTGGGATCGGGTAAGTCAGAGAATACACAGGCAAACGAGGAAGCACACCATGAAGGTATCGACAAGCCTGCAACCTCGATAACTGATGTTCCCGAGCATGCAGGAGAGTGCAAGGTGACGGATGTCCTTGTACGGAAATCGAGCGGGTTGGTCCAGCAGAGCCGATAAGTCGTCGACCTCTTCGTCGTCATTCATATTGGGCATGAGGCAAAGAGCCAACGACGTGATCTTGTAGGGTTCGTCCATGTGAGAATCGCTGGTTGTAGCGGCCCGCCTCTCGCGCACAAACGCAAAATTTGCTACCAGAATTCTGCTCCACGCTTGCCTGCGTAAATATCTTCGTATATCCACGACTTCCAGACCGAACGGCCAGTCGCGCTCGCGGCCGCATGCTATATCCATCAGGTTGTCCAGTCGGCAGCCTTTCGGCAGTCCAGGAAAATCCACATTCACTTCTTCCAGCCCCCTGTGTTTAGCGACCATGCGCAAAAGGTCCTCCGGCGCGAGCGCAGTGTCTATGACGGTGAGGACGCGAAGGTTGGGATATAGCTCGTGCAGATGCTCTGTAAGGTTCTCCGGGATGTTGATGGCGCCGTGTAGGGCTAACGTTCGAAGGGAGGCACAGGGTTTAGTCGATCGGCAGCAGTGATACTGAGCAACAGGTTCTTTGAAGCCAATCATTCTCCCCACAAGCCGTAGCGTATCGAGGTGCGGGAAGTGGGATAGGTCGGGAAAGTCTGAGGTGTTCCAGTTCATGGCAAGCGTTCTCAAATTGATGCATGTGCTGAGAAGCCGCAGGGTGGAAGGGCCGCACCCAATAGTCAAGGACACGAAGCTTTGCAGATCCCAAGGAGTCCGTTCGGCGTCCAAGAGCTCCCATGTGTATTTGCTAAGCTTGGCCGACGTCGCGCGGTCAGAGTCTTCCCAGGCAAAAATTGGGTAGTCCCTGCGACCAATAAAGAGATGCCTAGATATTGCATACGTTTAGCAAAGTCCGTCTGCAGGTCATACGAACACGCACTTGATATACTGCTTGTGTTGCGGGCTGTCCTCCAGCAGGCGAGCTAATCTCAGAAGAGGCCGCGGTTTTAGAACATATGTCAAGTTGCCCGTGGTCTTCAAGGGCATGTATATCCTACGGAAGAGATGGAGGATGGCGAAGGCGCGCAGGCGGCGATTGACTCGCGACAATACTCCATAGACCGATAGGCGAGACGGAAGTATGTCCCAATGTTGGATATACCGCGTAATCTGCTCGAGTAGCTCGTTAGGAAGGTCGTTGAGAGTTTTCATCGCATATCGAGCGTAACGAGTGCGACGGCAGAAGCGGGCTGCAGACGAGAGAGTCGTGATCGCAGAGCGACTTCGAGAGAAGACAGACGAGCAAGCTGATCGGGCCGGTTTGCCGCACGCCGATGAACTTGGAGAATGAGCTGAGAATGAGTACTGCGATCAGACTGCCTAATCCACCAGAGACTCAGAACTCTTCATCCACATAAATTATCTGGTATACTTAATGAGGAATACATGAGTGCTCAGGTCGAGGGTTCCTGCAATCAAAGGTTCACCACAAGTCCCCCAACCCGCGCAACCGCCCCCCAATACCCACCACCGCCCCGCCGACCCACCCCCCAAGCTGCATCCAATGCCGCCGGCTCTCCGAGTCCCGCAGCATATCCAACAGCCCACCCCGGCCACCCTGCTTCTGCCCATAAACCGCCATCGCCACGCCCAGCACCAGCACCGCGCCCGCCACCATCACGACGCGCCGGTCGCGCACGCGGAAGCGTTTGTGCAGCTTGCGGCGCGGCCGGCGTTTGTTGCGGTCGGACTCCTTGGTCCTGGCGTCGTTGGCCTTTGCAGCATCGGCCATCGCTTCCTCTTCGTCAAGGTTCGGGTAGACGACGAGGTCGGTACGCTCGACCATCTTCTCCGCGTCGTCGTCCGGTATGCGGTCGTTCCAGGTGAAGACGACGCTTTGCGGGCCCATGATGGAGGCGAGGCGGAGGCCAGGGTGCGTGGGTGGATATTGTGCGTAGAGGGCGTCGGAGGATTGCAGAAGGGAAGATAAGGATAGGGTTGGGCGTGGTGGGCCTTGCGATGCAGAACTCTGGCGCTCGGGACTGGGTTCGTGAGCCAGTTTCCTCAATTTTAGCGATGGGGAAGGTGGTAGTGGTATTGCTGCCTCTGCTGTAGCATCGCCATCGTCCGCTACAGCTTCGTATTTTGGGTAGACAACATCTGACGGGGAGTACTCGTCTGCGTCGGCCTCCAAGGGTAGGTAGGTGTCTTCATCCTTAGCAGATATTTTGATATCGTCCCCGACTAGTACTTGACTTTCTTCGCCGTCCGTGATGTCGGGAAGGCTGCTGAGGAGGCTATGCATCATACCCTCTTCATCCTCCTGCTCGAGCCAGTGCACTTCATCTTTGCGTGATAGCAGGACCTGGAGGCGCCCATCTAGTCAGTTACCTCAATTATAAAAGGAGAGATGCGACTCACCGCCGCGCAGAGATACACCACCGCTAGCGGTTCCCTGCTCAGCAAATAGTCGAACACATGCTGTATGAGCGGCAACGTGGGGATGTCGTGCGCGAATAGCGTGAGGAGGTTGGACAGGGCGTAAAAGGGGAGCGGGGCATTGCTGCATGGGCATGTAAGACACGAGGGGGTGAAAGCTCAAGTTCACGGCCGCGTACCGTTCGAGCAGGTCAGCGTAGGGTGGATCGCATACTCGGAGGAGGTTTCGGGTTACCCTGAGAGAACTTAGTACGAGAGGGTAGAAGGGCTTGTCGCGTACCGCAATAACCCAAGCGTTGGTTCAAGGCTTGCGCCCATTGAGTCTCTAAGTCGGTGCAGACTCATCTTCTCTGCAGTAGAGAAGCGGACTTCTTCTGGTAGCGTGAGGAACAAGACGGAGATAATGTCGTGATATCCCTGCAGAAGACTGTCAAACATGACTGTCCGTCTCGAAATACACCATCCACACCTGAAAGTAGTTCAACTTCCGTCGTTTCCGGAAGATCGACACAATGAGCCTGTGCAATTCCTCTTGCAGGGGCGCCTTGTCGTCCGAGGGATCTTGGGTTCTGTCAGTGCCGCGCCCCCTCGACCGTCAAGAGGCGAGTTCACCTACGGGATACATGACGAAGCTACGATCTGTGTCGAGCCGGATCTGCCGTTCGTCTGGATGCGGCGCCTCATCCTCTTTTGTGAACCGCTCCTCAGACGGCTTGGCACCAAGCAATCTCGGCCTGTGATGATGGGATGAGCGCAGAGCGCGAGCGAAGACTTGGGCGCCACGGACCACAGCTCTGCTCTGCGAGCCCCGAATCCGCCGGGCTCCAGGCTTAGCGCCCGGAGGTCTTCATCCAGACTGATTGGCGCTTTCTCCTCGAGCTCGGGTTTTGGCGCGTCGGTGGACATATACCGAGTGTGATCAATGGTGGTGGTGGTGGGTGCGAAGCGCGTCGTCGCCTGCAGAGGCACCGCCGGTAGACCGGCCCGCCCATCCGCCTGCTGCTCTCGACCATCACCTTGACATCCCAACAGTCCCCCTGCGTACATACATACCATGCTACGGACTCTCAACGACCTCCCCAACGAGCTGCTCGAGCACATAACGCGCTATATTTCCCACTGGGAACGGCTGCCCCCTCGCCTCTCCGTCTATGGGGTCCTGTCGCGCGTCAGCCGGCGGCTGCGCGCATTCGCGCTCCCCTACCTCTTTGCCGAATTACGCGTACCCGTCAAGGCAACCGGGTGCACGGGATATGTGCTGAAGGCGCGCCCCCTTGTAGCGCTTACTCGGCTGTTTACGAAATACCCCTGCTACAAGGAGTACATACGGTACGTGGTCGCACGAGATGGCGTTCGTTGCTAACGACGTCTATTCGCTAGACATATGCTCGTGGGGACAAGGCGATATCCGACCTTCGAGTGGCGGGACCATCATTGTAGCAAGTCGGTCGATCTCAGCGAGTACTGCTGGCACCTGTTAAACGCCGACCGGTCGCCATGGAACTTGCAAAGTTTTACCTCCCTGGCTGTCAAGTGCAGGCCCACCATCATGCATATCCTTGGTCCGTGCAAGAACCTCAGAGTCCTCTCCATGCGCTGGCAATCCCGCGAATTTCCCGACCTCTCCCACTTCCCGCATTTGGAGTTGCTCCGGCTCGTCGGGAAGACGACGGACAGCAGCAAGCTCTCCTGTCGCAACTACCACTGCATCGAGAGAAAGGACCGCGAGGGTAAAACCCTTCATGTCTGCCCCTCCCTCCGCACGCTAGCCCTCCACGAAGCCGTTCGCTACCCGCTGGATCTGGTGACGCGCCTGCCCGAGCTATACCCCAATCTCCGCGTCCTCGTCGTGCATCGCACCGCGCTCGCACCGACCGATGTGCTGCACATCGTCGCCCAGAACGCGCGGCTAGAGGAGGTGAATGCGGACTGCGGTGGGCGGAAAGGCGATTGCCGCCTGGAGAACGTCATGGATGTGATGTGTGGGCGCGTAAAGCAGTGGTCGTGCACCTGGCCGGAGAAGACAGATGTGGGGAGGCGGTCGAGGGCGGAAAAGAGCGATCCGCGGCTTGTGTGGACGAATTTGTGGGTCGATGGGTTTGCGTTTGTGAGGGAGAGGGATGGCAATGCAGGCGTCGACAGTACGCCGTTCAAAATCACTTCTTTGGCCCTTCGGCTTGCCAATATAATGGACGGCGATGCGGAGCACGACGCATTGACAGCGTTGTTGGACCGGCCCCTTGACTTTCCTTTTCGTCATATACGGCACTTTGCATTGTCTTTTGGTTGGTGTGGGCCCACGGCACAGTCGTTCGCTGGAACGTTGTTGGTTGAGGACTTCATGGTGCGCACGATTTTTCTCCTGGTGAAGACCATCCCCCGATGTCGGTCAACAGGAGCAATTGGGCCAACTGCTGTCACACTGGGAGTCTCTCGAGACCTTCATCTTCCATCACGACCTCAACAACAGATCCTGGCACACCGAACAAGGAATGCCTGTACTCGACGGCATGGACCTCCCATCGTATATCCCCTACATAGACGAGCACGAGCCGACGCTGGCGCACTGTCTCTGCGACATCACGGAAGTACAGACGCAAGTCGTGCTGCAAGAATTGAGCCGCATCCTCGGCCGGCGGGTCTGGCTGAGCGACGAGGATGTCAACCTCGACGAAGTGTGGATGGACCGTCATGAACCGACCATCACGCGCGGTGTGCGCGCGATATCGCAGAAATGTACGCGGCTGCAACATTTACAGTGGTTTGTGGACTGCGACTGGCCCAGTACGTCCTGGGCCTACGACATCCGACGGGACAAGGATGGATGGAAACGGGTGACGGGGCAGGCATCCCGGGTGGACTGCCTGAGAGGGGAGCTTTTACCCTTTAGCATGGTAGTCGGGCAGGAGCTGCGCGCTGCAAGAAGTGCATGGGTGGCACAGGCAGGAAGGTCTTGACTCTGGAGCTTGAAGCCTGACGGGTCGTATGGTTTAGGATGTGTTATGTACCGCTGACGCGTTGCAATCCCGACGTACGCTGCTGCGCTGATGTAATGTAGAAGAAATAGTCTGAAATTTGGAGGACAGCAAGCGCTTGAAACGACCCACGCAAAGCCGCACGACCAATGGAGACCTTGTGTGACTCACGTGAAGGTTCGAATCAGAAGGTTCACGTGGTGTGCCAGCTGCGGGTCGTCCGCGCTCATCGAGCAGGGTTGCAACTTGGACTACTGAGTCGCGTGTGCTACCACCTTCCTTGCTTTCTACCACCATGTCCGTCTCCTCCATACCAGAACGCACGCGCTCGCCAGCAAAGAGCAGGGACTCGCCGACGCGCCCCTCGTCGCGCTCGTCCGTGCGCTCAGGGCGCGGCAGTCCCTCCGTCGCCTTTGATGATTCAGGTGTGTGCCTGTATGCTTGTTTGCAAACGCAATCACCAACATTTGCGTCCAGTCGCGATTCGCAACCAGGTCTCGACGCTCAAGCACTCAATACGACACCAGACCGCCCAGCTCCACAGTCTAGAGACCATGCTGCACTCCCAGCCGCGCATATCCTCCATTTCCCTCAACGAAGACCAGTCGCCTACCTCCCCGGTCGCACCCAGAATGAGCAAACGCTCGAGCTACGAGGTGCTCCAGGGCATCGCCGGCCCCGATTCCAGTCTCCCGCTCCCCCGCCGCGACACTCTCGACGACAACAGCATTCGGGAGGGCATCCCCACCTCCTCCTCCGCCGCCCGCCGCGCATCCAGCCCGACCCGCACGCTCAGCCGCATCCCCGTCTCATCTGTAGGTCTGTATACCTGACGCACATTTTCCCCTCGAGCGCTCATTGATCAGACCTCTTCCGATCCAGGCAACGCCCGCGCCCTGGCGGATGACGGCCTCCCCATGCCCCCTCCCAAGTCCCCGAACGGCACCTCCTCCAAAACACTCCCGGACAGCGACCCCCCTTCATCCGGCTCGCTGCTCCCGCCACCAAGTCCCAGTCGCAGGATATCCATGATGACACCCGGCGGGACCACCAAGGTGCTTGCCGATCTGCAGACTGGGGTCATCAATGCGCGCAACGCCCTTGAAAATACAAAGGCGCAACTTCGGTTGTCACAGCGGAGCGTCGCCCAGCTCACTCGCCAAGTCGAGGATCTCAGAGAGGGAAGGGAGCGGTTACGACTAGAGAACGAGGGGCTCAACAACGTCGTCGCTCGAAAAGAGCGCTTGCTACAAGAGGTGCGTCCCCCTGTATCTCTTCACGTGCTTTCCTGAACCTTGCAAAGGTCCTCGAGCGCGCTCGCAAGGCAGAGGCCGAGGTCACCAGCCTCAAATCCCAGCTAAAGACCGAAACCACCACGAACAAGAAGACAATGCGCGAGATGGAGTCCTCCCTGGCCGAATCCACCGCACTCTCTTCCAAATCAGAGCGCGAATACATCACATTACGAGACAGCATCAAGGGTCTCACCGAGTCATGGAAAACCGACACCGACCGTCTACGCGAAGACATCCGCCGCCGCGAGGACAAGTGGAAGACCGACGCGGAGGTCATGGGCAAGAAGTACCGCACCCTGGTCGAGGACGTCAAGCAAGCGGAAGCCGCGCGCCAATCGTCACGGCAGCTCCGCGAGGAGGACACGCATCTGGGCAAGGAGCTCGAGCAGGCGTGGTCGGAGGAGGTCGCCGCCATGCGCGCTGCCATGGATAAAAGCAATAAAGAGAGCGAGGAGGCTAATAATACAGCGAAGTACGTGTTCTGCCCTTTGCCCTTGCTTGGTGTGCTCACGACGTGCTTCCAGAGAGCTGGCCACCGAACTCTCGCGGTTGCGCCGGCTCATGCGCACCGCTGGCCGCGCAGAAGAGACAGAGGCGCCGTCATGAGCATGTCTCGCGGCGTTGTGAGCCTGTCCCCATCAGTTCTCGCGCGGACCTTTACATCATCTAGATTGTGTTTATTTACACTCACCGATATCCCTGGCTTCTTTATACCTGTTGCTTTCACACTCTGCGATTGCTTTGCGCCCCTCGCGTGCGTTTCCATTCCCTCCCATTCCTCGTCCGGTGACAAGTCCATCTCTCCCTCACGGGTTCTCCGTCGTAGCATCCCATTTGCGGATTCTCCCTCCCATCATTGCCTAGCCGCTTCCTCCTCAGCTTTCCTACCGCTATCGCTGACCTCATGCTTGAGTCATGCTCTCGCTGCACGCCCGATACGCATATACATGTCCATCCCGCCACATCTTGCCCATCGCTACCGCGGTCGTGGCTGGCTATCCTCCTCACCTGTCGTTCTCTTCATTTGGGCTTCTTCCTTACATGCCTATTCTCCTCACCTGTCCTCGTCGCATGACCCCCCTCCTCACCTACTGGTCTGGTCTTTCCAACCCACCCGCTTGTTCATTCTTTCTAACGTACATCCCAGCAGGTTCTGCTTGCTAGCCGTCGCGTACACCGTTGACCGTCACACTCTCTAATCTTTTAGCATATCTATCTACCTGCATATGTATATTCACGCAATCAAACACACTCCATTACTTTGCTAGTAGTAGCTGTTGTGCAGATGTCATAACACTACTTAGCTATCGTCGAGCGGCCATGCCACAAAATGAAGATGCACGTCAACGGCAGTGCGGCCGGAGCGCCCGTCGACGCAGTGGTTAGTCGCTGGTATACTACATCATCTTCAACTCGATGAGCCTGAAGCTTCAAATATTGAAATTGAAGCTGCCTTGCTTTGCAAGGTCTTTCGACAGGCATAGACATATCGAAGCCATCAAACTGCTACCGGGAACGCAGCAAGCAGAACAACGAACGCCAGGCCAGGACAACTTAAATAAGAACTAGAAAGGTCGGTCTCCAACCTTATCGGATTATGTATGGGTCGATGCATGGTGAGTTCGACGTGGCGGATGGTCACTACCGCTGCACCGCCGAGCCCAGGCGGGTGGCGAGTCGACATCGAGCCCGAGAGTCAATATGAACCCTTACTGTAGATGAGCGCAGACTTTTGCCCGGGTGGTGCCCGGGCAAAACAACGTGACGCGCGTCGCCGCGGATGGAACCCGACTGCCTGCCTGCTGCCTGCAGAGCAGGTTTCCCAGCGAGCACTCCGCAATCATGCCGCAAATCTATGTTAGTCACTGTCAGTTTCCAGCCAATCCAGTCAAATTGCAGTTGTCAACTTGAGCTTGCAGCTGAAGTCAAACACTCGAAGATTCGCGTCCGACATGTCGGCACGTGAGCGCGTCACGTTGTTTTGCCCGGGCACTACCCAGGCAAAACTCTGCGCTCGGTTCATATAATTTTAAAAGTATGAGTTTCGAGCTCGGCATTGGTAGTGATTAGTGACTATCCGCCACTTCGAATTCACCAACCTTGCATTGACCCGTAGTCCGGCAAGGCTGACCGGCGTAGCGGGAGCTTTCTAGGTGTGAATCTCGGCTGGCATGTCGTCCGTCCACCTATTACGTCGAGGGTGGCGAAAGGCCTATTGTGAGAAACATAGTGATTCTTCATATCCACACACGGTCATACATATCACAAATACAAGCTTGCCTTTTGAGCTACTGTTGATTTACTTCGAGTCTTCGCCTCAGGCATCATACACAATACGCGCCCCGACCCAAGGATATTGATAGTTGCGCTGGTACCAGTTGCGTATCGAGCGGCGCCCCACCAGGCGCGGTATCGTGGCGTACGACCCGCCAAGCTACGAACAAATCAGCCTTCGCGCTCAAACCCGCAAAGCCTACAACACCACTCACCACAACATTGTGCCGTCCATCGAAAAAGTCTTGAGAATACCCAGGATAGAGCACTGACGGCTTGAAGCCCTCCACCCTCTCGAACACCGTCGACGTCCACTCCCACACGCCCCCGTTCGCCACCTTCATGGCCTCCCCCTCCCCGCCCACCACGCGCGGCGGCACGGGGTGCCAGTGGCGGAAGCCCACGTTCGCTCCGCCCTCGTACCCGCACTCGAACTTGTCGTAGAACATGCGGAGCTCGGGCTCGGTCGGCAGCCGCCCACCGCGGACGACGGCGTACGTGGAGAGCATGTCGTAGGAGGCCATGACGGGCCAGTGGTGTGCGTACTTCATGTGGACGGGGCCGTGGAGCGTGCGCACGCGCATCCCGCTGTAGGGGTCGCCGGCGTCGTATGCCTCGTCCTTCGTGGGCGGCATCCAGCTGGGAGGGAGCGGCACGGTGCCCTGCCGCTCCCGCCAGTAGGCGTAAAATTCGCCATTGGAGATCGGGCGCCAGCTCATGCGGAACTTCCCCACTTCCTCCGTGCGTACGGGGTGCTCGTTATCCCAGCCTGAAATGATGTTAGCAAGCACTGTCCGCATCGAGGGCTCGTCACTCACCAAACTCGCGCCGGCGCACCTCCGCCTCTCCCACCTCGGCATCGAGCGCCTCGTCATCCTCGTGGCCGAGCTTGACTTCTGCAGGCCCCAGAGTGACGGTCTTCGTCTCCAGCTCCGGCGTCGCATCCCACGCCTTCGCCATCGCATCCCAAGGCGGCGACGCAAACCCCTTCGGCGAGCGCAGGCCCTCGCCGGCCTTCATGAGCAACATATACAGCAGCGTCTCCGCGTGCATCGCCTCGTGCTCGTACGTGATCGTCAGCACGCGCGCCAGGCGGGCAGTGAGCGGGATGCGGCGGGCCGCCACGCCCTCGTATATGCTGATGAGGCGCTGGCGCACGTTCTTCTCAAATTCAAGGATCTGCCCGAGGCTGGGCCAGTCCTCCGGGCGTTCTGGCACTTCGGAGTGGTCGTGGCATTGCGTGGGGTCGTCGACGTCCGGGTCAATGCCGCGCTGCGTGAGAGATGAATATCGTAAAAATCATGTCAAAAAGCAAACTTACCTCGAATATGGTTTTGAACGACTCCGGCTCAGTGTGCGGCTCCTGCAGGTAGCGCGACAGGAATATATCGAGGAAGGTCGGGATGTGGCCGAGATAAAAGAGACAAACATGCCTGCGAGTTGTTAGTTAGGCGTGTTCCAACAAAGAAATGCCGTTGGCCACCCACCTCAGATCAATCGGCTTCGTAAGTAGCATCCCCTCCGGAATCATGGTCAACGTTATTGTGTCCCAGCAGGACCACATCGTGCGCCAGTCGGAAAGGGATGGAATGCCAGACGGGTTGGTTGAGAGCACAATGTCATCTTCCGCCGCCGCAGATGGCGTCTTGAGCTATGAGGACGAAGTAAGAACGGAATCCTGGGTAGGTGTAAAGCGTCACTCACAAGAGGGAAGGCAAAGGCTGGCCTCTCCAGCAACCAGAGCGAGTATTGTCGAGCACTATCGGTCCAGCGGTGTATCGGACGCAAGCCGGCATAAGTGAAGAGCGAGTAAGCATCGGCCTCAGAGAACTACGGCGGTGTCAGACAACGGCGAAGGGTACAAAGTTGAGTCTAACCTTGAACGACTCCTCGATCTTGACCTTCTCGTTGGGCAGGAACGAGTACTCCTTCTGGGTCTCCGGCTCGTAAACAGTCTGTGCGACTTTGGATACGAGGAAAGCTTCATGACGGCGCTCGTCCACGTTGTAGCGCTAGATGATCGATGAGTATGCTGCCAGAAAAGTCACTCATTCTACTCACGTTGACGTAGTCCCACTTGCTATCGTCGAACATCGCCTCGTCGCCAAGTAGACGACCCGCGTGATGAAGCCCGTTCATGATGAAGCGCTTGGTATGCCCCTCGGAGTCGTTGTACGCCTCCTCAACGCGAGTCTTGTCGTTGTCGTGATCCATGCCCAGAAGGAGGGTGTCACCTGCGCCCTGCCGCAGCGGCAGTGCCTTCAGAAACGCAGCCCCGGACGCCCGGTCAAAGTTGCCCAAAGATGATCCCAAGAAGAGAAGGTGCAAAGGAGGGCTGTCGGCGGGTATGCCACTCAGCTCGAGGTTGGTGCTTTGCGGTGTGGCAGGCATGGACGACTCGTCCGTAGTGCCCGATGAGCACGACGAGAGCGACCTAGGGCAATCTTGAGACGGGCTACGGGACGTGGACGTGCTGCACGAGACAGGGGGACTGCCAGTAGACAGACGGTCGGCGACACCGCGGACGAGGAGTCCGCCAGACTGCACGAACTTGACGCCGCCGTCATACGTGCCCCACATGCCCTTAGTAGCGACACGGCCCTCGAGAGCGGTGCCGACGTCGCAGCTCGCTATACCGTCGAGTGTACGTTGCAGCTCGTTCTGCTCGAGGTCGAGCGCATAGTACGTGATGGGTGGCATGGCGTGCTGCTCGGGGACGAGACGAGCGAGGGAGGAGAGAATGTGGGAAGTCTTGCGAAGTGCTCTGTCATCATCGGAGTGGGATCAGTTGATGATCAGGCCGAGGGTGCCGCGGACGTACCCAGCGCCTAACTCGAGCACGACCTCATCGCCGTCAACCGCGTCGCGTCCGCCGTGCATGGCGCGTACAATCTCGTCCGAGTGCTCCTTGAGAATCTCTTCTTCAGCACCGAAGAGATAATACTCCTTCGCGTCGGTGGTGATCGTGTCGTAAAGGCGCAGACCGCGCTCGTCGTAGAGCAGCATCGTCGGGAGCTGCTTCTGGCCGGCGGGCTTGGTGAGTCCGTCGAGGACCTGCCTGTGGACATCGTCCACAACGACGCCGTCGTCGTGAAGGTGCACGTCAAGGATCTCTGCAGGCATGGCTGATTGGAGTTGTCGAGTGAGCAAGAGTGGGGTAGAGTACAATGGGCTTGTGGACGCGCTATATATTGGTTTCGGTGCTGTCAGCCGGGGCACCGGAACCGTCATCCGATGGTAATCTGAGTCTTCCGGCCATTCCTTGCTGATGTCATGGCCCCGATGTGAGGCGAAAAACGCGGAAAGAGGGGACGAATGTGCGCCGAGACAGGCGCCTGGGCAGTCAGGTGCAGGTCAGGCGCGACCGACGACGCCTTCACACACATTCATACACCCAGACAGGTCAGGGCATTTCCCGTCAGAGGCACTTGCAAAGCGCCCAACTCGCGCTTCATTCATGGGGGTGAGGAGGAGGTGTCGACAGGACTTGCCTTTTTGGGACCCAATGACACTGTCAATATGGTCAAGCCCCTCGCGTGATGCGTGACTCATTCACTCTTCCCCCAGCCTTGACGCGCCTTACGTGCCGCGGGCAGCAGTCATTGGTGCGTCCAGGGTGCGCCCATGACACTACAGCTCCCTCTTACCTGCAGATTAGATCCGATCCGGGTACTTTGCGGTTTCAAGAGTCGGCAGTTCTCGTTCTATCTTTTGCTCATGCCCACAAGTTCTGCATTTCTTCGGGGACCTTACAAACTGCTTACACATCCTCTGCACTCCCTATCCATAGGACCAACGGCTTTCTGCTTCCCGCTCGGCGCGACAGGGAAGGTGGGTTAAGCTACATAAGCTCCTGACTAACGTTCATGCTAAGACCATAATAACAGCTGCATAATTTTGGAGGTCCGTATTGGACAAAAACTATATTACGTTTTTGCATCGGCGGATTTTGTCTGAGGGGGCCGTGATCCCGCAGAGGCAGGACTGTGACCGTGATCACGCAGTTCACAAACGCGTGTGCTCATGCATGACTGTGAATGCGGTGGGACTGAGTTTTGCTTGTACCCACAACAATTTTTGCCGGGCTGGTTTGAACTTTGCTCGGGTAAGGTCCCAATTTTGGCGCGCGCCTTTCGATTCCGATTTTGCGCGTCACCGTGCGGACTTTGCACGCGGTCATGTGAGACACGTGAAACTCGCCGCGATCGATATCAGCGCGCTGTCATCCCCAGTCGCGCGTTTCGGACAATGTCTCTGCTGGCCTTTGCTTTCGATCGGACCGTCATCGTGCTGCTCGCCGTTCAGAAAGGCGTCAGCTATAGGTCCTTCTACTCCACCCACATCTTCATCGCCACGTCAATCGCGGGGTTGTCGCACTCCTTGACGAGCCATACGCGTATACAATGGGTTGCCGTCTTGTATTCCTCTTATGCGTCGCCCTCGCCTTCGTGGTGGCCACGGTTGCGCAGCCAGCGCCTTGGTCCGGCCAGTTGGACACCATCCGCGTGGCGTATCGTACGCTTGGGCAGCGCGTGCAGCAGGCCACCCACGCTCATGTTGGGGATATATCTCGAGTACAGGAGCAGATGGACTCCGTCATGGCATTCCGGCAGCTCGTTGTGCAGGTGCGCGTCATTGCTCTGCTTTCTCGACCTCATTTTCAACTGATCATTCAACAGAACCAGCCTATGCTCCCACCTGATGAATACGAGGTCATCCGGGCTAGCCTCGACGTGATGCTCGACACCCTACAAGAGACAGCCGCCATCTCTCACGACTTTGATGCCGATGTTCCCTCGGCCTCCCATCTCATTCAAGAAGGCGGGCGAGGACGCCCCCGCGTCCACATTGATCGCGACCTGCTCGAAGAAGGCCTGCGATACAGAGGCCCAACCCACCTCGCTGATGCGTTCGGCTGCAGCGCACGCACCGTCCGTAGAAGAGCTCTGGAGCTCATGCTCGTGGAACCAGGACCTCCGGTCTACGTCCAGCACGAGGATCCCGCGACGGGCCAAGTCCTCCGTTGGTACCGTTCATCTACAGCGCCCATGTCTACCCTCTCCGACACCGAACTCGACGAAGTGCTCCAGCACATACTCAACGTATTTCCCTCATTTGGACGTCGTATGATCGACGGCCACCTCAGGCATCTCGGGCACCGCGTTCCTCGCGAACGCGTTCGGGCGGCGTTTGAGCGAGTCACCGGAGCGCCTGCCCATCTGCTCAATCGACGGGTTGAGCGCAGGCGCTACTGTGTGGCCGCTCCCAACTCTCTATGGCATCACGACGGTCAGCATGGTACGGCCTACCATGCAATTCTGATGCTCGGGCTGACTCGCCTGATGCAGGGCTCATCCGGTGGCGCGTGGTTCTGCACGCCTTTGTGGATGGGTATTCTCGCTTAGTCACGGGTATACGCGCCAGTGACAACAACCGCGCTGTGACTGTTTACGACCTCTTCCGCGATGCGACCAACGTGCACGGCATACCTAGCAGGGTCCGCGGTGATCATGGGGTGGAGAATCTTCTGGTGGCGGAGTTCATGGAGACCAACTTCGGCGTCGAACGCGGCTCGTACATCTGGGGAAGGTGCGCTGTTTAACCAACCTTTTCGTACGCTCGCCTCACCGGGACCTGTAACCTTGCAGAAGTGTGCACAACATTCGAATTGAGCGCCTCTGGGTTGACGTCACGCGCGGGTTCGGTATCAAGTGGTACAACTTCTTCATGGACTTGGAGATCCACTATGATCTGCGACCTGACGCCGACGAGGACATCTGGCTCCTCCATACCCTTTTTCTCAGCTCCATCGACGAGGACGCGTGCGAGTGGGCGGAAAGCTGGAATCATCACCGACTCACCTTATCAGATCGTCGAGCACAAAGCCCCCGGGAGCTGTTTTTCTTCGGTGTGCTTCAACACGGCTTACGAGCGCCAGATGGGACGGTTATCGCCGCTGACGAGGTAGTGGACGATCCATCTACGTACGGCGTGGATTGGGAAGAGCTTAGAGACGACTCACTTCTTGTCCACCACGCAGAGCATAACCCTGAAGCAGGAGATGCAGCGGTCGAGATTGTGGACGCAGCGGAACTCGATGAAGTGGACGCCACGGGCGCAGCTGCGAGCCGTCGCCCAGCGCATATGGCTTCTGTTGAAGTCCCCGCGTTTCACTGTCCGTTCGCTGACCCACAGGATCTCGAGGTGTTTACGGAGTCGGTGTTGGCCATGCCGGAGTACTACTCGCGCGATATGGGTGATCGTCGGAGTCTTTGGGTACAAGCTAGAACATTGATGCTCACTTTGCTGAGTGGCCCGTAATAAATGTTGCATTCTTTTTCTCTTTGAGCACACCCTGTTGCACCCTCTACACTCTACCGCCCCTCTTACAGCCGGCGTCCAAGTTCAGTCACGTGGACGTCCATTTTTACAGTGACAAGCACGTGGCTCAATGTTGAACTTGCAAGAGCACCACTTGGTGTTAGAGACCCACTTGCCTTTGCCCTCCAAAGATCAATGTCGCCTCAGTTGTCCCCAAAAGCGGCGACCGTCTTCCGCAGTCCTCACCCATGTCCTTTCGAATGGGCGGACAAGTTGTCTTTGTCCCCGCGACGACGCTCTCCCCCTTCGCACTGCCTTCGTCTTCAAAGCGACTCGTCCTTGTCCTGAAAGCGATGTGCTTGTCTTCGACCTCGGTCTCGAAAGGGCAACACTCTCGCCTTCGCCTTCACTGTTGTCCTCAGGAGAGAGCATCTTCGTTTCCGCCTTCTCAAGAGGTCGCCGATGTACTCGCCTTCATCCTCGCGACAATGCTCTTGCCTTACCCTCGATCAGGCAGCACGCTGCCTCCGCCTTTGTCCTTCCCAAAAGGGCAACGTTCTCGCCTTTGTCCTTGCAGCAACGCTCTTGCCTACGCTCTCGGAGCGATGATCCAGAGTCCTACCTTCGTCCTCGAACGGGCGCTCCATCCTTGAAGAGTGCACCTTTGTCCTCTCGAGGCTCAGACGGGCGACTCGCTCCGATCCTCCGAGTCGAGGAGCGACCCGTTGTCCTTGTTCTCGAACGGGCGACTGGTCTGCATCCTCCGAAGGGCGATCCACTGGCCTTTGTCTCTTGAGACAGCGACATACTCGGCTTTGTCTTTTCGAAAGGGTGACTTGGCTTCGTCTTCTTGGAGCAGCCCGCGTCCGTCTCTCGACTCGCTCTCGCCTTTGTCGGCCTCCAAAGGGCGACATGGCCTTCGCCTCTGCTGTCCTCTTGAGAGGCCAGCTCCCCACCCAGGTCCTTGAAGAGGGCGACCTACTCGCCCTTCGTCCTCTCGAAAGAGGGAGACTCGCTCCATTGGCTGTTGAACAGGGTGTCTCTTTGCCTTTGTGCACTTGAGAGCGCGACTGTCCGGCGCCCTCGAGACGACGTTCTCTTCCCCGTCGTCTTCGTCCTTGACGCAACTCGCGTCGGCCTGAGACTATCAGAGTGACCTGTATTTGCTCAACAGCGCACACTCGTTGATGAAGGCGTCTGCATGACGGTAAGCAGCGTAGACTCAGTAGACGACGCTAGGACGTACTGATGGCATGCTTATTCGCAGCGCATAACCAAGACGCTTGCGTGGGCGCATGTTCCGACCGTTTGCAATGGTGGCAAGGGGTACCCTGAAGGATGGTCGTCCTTTCTGTAGATCAAGGGATCCCGTATTTAGCATGGAGCTCTCTGAATAATGGGAAGGGAACATATCCTAGATTATATTCAAGTATTCGCCTCTCACTCTCGCGCCCGGACCGCCTCGCCCCTTCGCCTCATTTGAAGGGGCTTTCAACCTATTCGAGGGCAATGATTGTAAAGAGGAGGGCACCTCTCGCTTTTCAACCTTCGCCTGACCCTCGCCGCCTTTCAGGGCCCCCAGGGGCAGCCTGCGCCTCGAAGACGACACCAACTGACGCCTCGCCCCTCCACCTCTCGAGGACGACACTCACTCTCGCCCCCGTTGAAGGCGACGCTCTCGCCCTCTCGAAGGCGTCACCTGGCCCTCTCCCTCGCCCCTCCGCATCTCAACGCTTATCGCCCCTCCTTGCCCTGTCGCCTGCCCTGTCGCCTTCGAGAGGCGGGCGTGAGTTGCCCGCAACGCTGACTTCTCCTCGCCCTCTCGCCTCTGGAAGGCTCACCACTGCCCTCGCCCCTCCGCATCTTTCGCATCTCTTGGCCCTCTTGCCGGCCCTCGCTAACTCTCACCTGAAGGCTGCCCTTCTTCGCCGCCTACCGACGCCCTCGCCTCGCCTCTTGCCCTCCTGGAATATTTGCCGACCTGTCAATCGCCTCGCCCTTGTCGAAGGCTGGGACCGCCTTCCCTCGTCGGCGGCGCTCTCATGCTCAGTGCCCTCCACTCAGAGGCGACCTCTCAACACATTTCTCGCCCTTTCGACACATTTCTCGCCCTCTCGATGCCCTCTCCCCCTCTCAAAAACGACGCTGATTCAACTGATTGACGATCACCCTTGCCTCGCCTCAACACCCCGTCCCCTCTCCCCTCCGACTCCCTCCCAACGCAGTCGCCTCGCCGCTCAAACGAGGCGAGGCGCCGACTCTCAACGAAGGTGTCGGCCCTCGCCTCTCGCCCTCGCCTTTCTCGCCCTCTCGCTTCGCGAACTTCAAGGCGCCTACGGCTTCGCATTCTCGCCTCTCTCACGCCCTCGTCAACTGATACCTCTCGCCTCTCACACCCTCTGCTCTCGCCGACACCCCCGCCTTGCTTCGTGAAGGCCCAACCACCCTTGACCGCGCGCGAAAAGAACCGCGTCTCGACGCCGGCCGCCTCACGACGGGCCTTGATGCCTCGAAGACAACACTCGCTCTGTCTCGCCTCTCGCCCTCGCCCTCGGCGCTCTGCCCACCCCGCCGTCTTGCCGAACACCACGCCCTCTTGAAGATGCCCTCTTGCCTCTCGCTCTGGCCTCTCAATGGCACCCTCGCCCTCTGCTATCCACTCTACACCCTCCTCCCTCCTTTTCCTCCCTCTCGCCCTCTTGCCCTCTCGACCACGCCGGCCTCTTACCTCTTGCCTCTCAAAGGCGCCGAGCGCTCCCACCAGCCGGCCGCGAGGACCTCACACTCAAAGACCTTGCTCTCTCTCTCGGAGACGCCGGGGAAGCGCCCCTCTCGACAACGCCTCTCGGAGGCGCCCGCCGCCGCCTCGAAGACGACACCCTCTCAACGAAGGCGGAGATGACCTCGCCCTCGTCTCAAAGGCCTGTCCACAACGACCTCACCTCCTCGAAGAAGACGGCGACCTCTGCCCTCTTGACCGATTACCTCGCCCTCCGCCCCGGGCTCGCCTCTGTACGACACCTCTAGATGAAGATGAACTGGCCTGATCGCCTCTCTTGCCTCTCAAAGGTGACGACTGCCAGAAGGATGCGACCCCCACCTCAACTGACATATCACCCTCTCGCCTTTCGCCTTTCGCCCCCTCGCCCTCGAAGGTTACGCCCTTCCGATGAATGCCACCCTTCTCCTCGAAGCCGACCTCTCCGCATCAAGGACATGCCCGCGACATCGTCCATCTCAACGGCTTGGACACTGTCGAGGATGTGTCGGTGCAAGACACCAACAGCACTCAGGTCTTAAGTCTTGAGCCGCACTCGACGCGAGTGCCACCGCTGTGGAGCCTGAATGGGTGCTGGTCGTTGTATATGCAGTAAGCCGAAAATAACTCTATTACAAAATATCATGTTGGAAAGACAGCTGACGTGCTAGGCTCACCGGGCCGTCTCCTCGACGTCATATGATCACGTGACGGGCGTCGCTGCGCGCCCGCGACGCGCTCTTGGTTTATTCTTTGACCATGTTTATCCCGGGCCACTATAAAAGCCCAATCCTTCCTTCCTCCCTCTTCAGACCTTCTCGCTTGGGTGTCTCAGCGTTCTGGGCGCACCCGGAATTGTGTTACCCGTCAGGGTTATCCAGCCAGAGCGCCTGCGGAAGGTGGCCTTCGGGTCTACGATCTGTCTCCCCGTCGTGGGCGTCCCGCGCCCAACGGTACTCTACCTTGCCGTCGATTTGCGCCACCTGTTGCACGCTTACGGCCGCGTCGCGTCGCGTCATGTCGCGCGTCGCTCGTCATCGCCGGTCGCGTCACGTCGCGCGTCCCTCGCTTGCGCGTTACCACCGCCCGTCAGGTCTATGCCGCGGCTGAAGCTCGCACCCAGCCGCTTTGGAGCAAACTTCAAGCTTGTGCTCAGGTGCGTCTCGCTAGAACTGTACCAGCTGGGTCCCTTCTGACCTTCTCCTGTAGCGACCGCCGGCACTTGACTCGAATGTCCATCTGTATAGGCCCTTGCCGCCTACCCTTCCCAATGCCTCCAAACTCGCACATGCGACCCCTCTTGACGCGCACACTCCCCATACGCGCCTCTACGACACCCTTGATCAGCGCGCGGCGCAAGGCCCGCTATGCCCTTCAAGACCCTTATGCCCCTCCCTCGTCACCCTCCTGCCATTGCTTGTCGCCGTCGCACACGTCGTCAAGCTCCAGCACTTTCTCAACCTGCCGCGTCGCTGACCTCGCCCTTCACCGCGGCGCTGCGGCGCGTGAGGCTCTCCTTTATGCCCCTTCACGCCCATGCCGTCCAACGCACCACTCGCGCTTCGTCCTCCATCATCTGGACCGCCTTCTCGACCTCGCCGCGCCGCGGCTTAGCCTTAGCCTCCGAGTACAGAACTGCGGCCTCGTGCCCGCTTCTTACTCGCCGTGTGATGTCCTTGAGCGCGGCGGGCTGACTACCAAGGGTGTCGCCGCCCTTCACTACAGCGCGCGTCTACGCTGCCCGTTGGCGGTCGCGCCGATGTCCCTCATAGCGTGACGCGGCCGGCGCCCCACCTATGCACGCGGCGTACGGACAAAACGGCCAGCCCGTCGTTGCGACCTCCTCCTTCGGGTCTCGTCGCGGGCGGCCAGCGCGCGTCTGATATCGGTTCTGGCTGGCGGCGTCCACGCGCTGAACCCCGCAGGAGGCAAGCTAGCACCGCTCGCCGCGGCTGTAGTGCATTGCGCGACGGCCGGAGCGGCGCTGGGCGATAGCCGTCCAAGGGTTCCGTCGTCGCCGCCATCACGCTATCTTCCGAGCTCCCGACCGTCCCTTCTGCCGGTCACTTATCGCGGCGCCTGCGGGGTCGAGGGAGAGGACGTAGGGAGCTAAGGATAGTGTTCGCCTGTCCACCCCCTGTCGCTTTCGTACGGTCAGCAGCGACTGCTACACGTATGAGGGGCGTCAACGGCGAACCCTGCACGCGGAGCGCGGGACGGTGGACGGTGCAACCGCAGCAGTTGTTGGAGAGGAGGGATGATAGAGCGGACAAGAGGATGGCACGCGGCGCATCTTCTGACTCTCACTTCCGGCGCGCTCATCTCCTCCCTTCTTCGAGGAAAGCGGCTGGAGGGTAGAGCAAAAGGGGGACGCACTCGCCTCACCCTATGCGTGGCCCTTCGTCTGATGTAGCAGAGAGTAATGTTTGGTATAGTAGTCTAATATATCGCAATATACTTCTTTTCTTTGCTTCTACGACGTAGGCTATTGCCAAGGCACGACACTAGGCAGGGCGTGCGCGCGCGCTACCGATGGTCGCCAACGTGGTCAATTCTCCTACGGATAAGTCGTACAGCTAAACATCCCTGTTCTCGGCTGCAACATCAGGTGGCCAGAGTTGCTAGACGGGCTCTCAGAGCCGGGAGCGACCAGCTGAGGGCGGCCTGAACTTGTGCTGGGGTAGCAGAATCCAGGTTAACGCTGCGTAAATGAAATGCAGCGATGCTGTCGTCCGAGGTGCTCTGAAGGTGGGCATGAAGGTTTTGCATGAGGACTTTGTGGTTTCGATAACTGCCTGCTGCGCGACCCGCAAAGCTTAGCACGTTGTTGAAGGAGATGTTGGTGGTTCGTCCCGATAAGCTGACAGAAACAGTAGCAGCCTCTGATGCTCCGCTCGCTCTCGCTCCACCAAGAGGGAGGCCCAAAGTCGCGCCGACGTCCGCAATGATGGTATGCCGGCGATAGACGGAATAGGCTTTCGTGTGCCCGTGAGCGCCGAAGCGTGGATCACCGTCCAGGTGCGCCAGTTCCGCCACGTGCAGGGGAAAGCAGTGGCACAGATATTGGAGGGGGCTGAGTGGAGGATTACACGCCACGGGTGCCTCGGGAGTGATTTGGAACCCTCCAGGTGGGATGACCAGCTGGGACGACGGTGGGGGCGATAACACTGCGGCGTTTGTAGGGGTGAAGGTCAAGGAGATCCTGGCGTTAGGCAGCGTGGACCCAGAGACCCGTAACAGGGTTTCAGCCTGAGAACAGTGCCAATGAGTGAGGGGCTCCTTGTTATTAGAAAGTGACGGACGCACCACTATCTGGGGCAATATCAACAGCATGCTAACCGTCCCCTCTCCGCAACCGAACCGATCCAGTAGCGCCGCAGAGAAGGTAGATCTAACCATAGGAAGAAGAGGAGTTTGTTGCGCGTCATCGATTGCACTGAGGCATCCTTCCAGGGTGTTCACAGTGCGCAGCCCTGAGCAGAACGACGACGTTGGGTGGGTAAAGGTGGATGCGTCGTTCGCCATCACAACGTAGGCCTGAACTCCCGCTTCTGAGGTGGTGGCGAGCTTGGACGTCAGCTGGGGGCCTCGCGGATGATTCAGGAGGACCTGGAGAACTCCTTCGACGGTGGGTGGGGAGTTGAGGTGGTTGAATAGCTGTCCAGTGAGACGATAGACTTGGCAAGCCCGAAGTCCCGGCACGTCCGTGTAGAGCACCAGAAGGTGTGGATCTACGTTGAGGTCAGCGTGTGACCAGCCCAGCAGAGATGTCAACGCACTGGGCCGAGGAGCTTGGACTCCTGTTCTGGCTGCCGCTTGAGCGACATGCGCGCGCAACCAGATAACGAGCGTCAAGCTACAAGAGGGCAGCCGTGGTTCTTCCACTGTTATCCAGGTTAGGCTGCGCGAAAACACAACGCAGGACTTGGGCTTACGCTCCACGTCCGCAAGGTCCACGTCCTGAAGGGGACTCGACGCCAAAGTTGTTAAAGGTGATTCGGCTACATGCACAGTAGGCAAAGGCAAGCCGTCGTGACGGAAGGGTTCCACCGGGCCTGGCGCGGGCACATGGTAATCGATGTACTGGTCTTCCAAAGCGAGCTGCAGGATTTTCGTCAGCAAGTAGGACATAATGAACGTGGCACGTCAGACCCACCAGCGTTCGTCGCAGGTCCGGCGAAGGTGGTTCGAAGGAGGGGACCTCTACGAGCCCGCTGGCGCCTGGTATAAGGGGAGGGGCTGTTGCCAAGCTGGCACCATGTGGAGATGTTGTGTTGGCGCCTAGCTGAAGCCGCAGGGCCCCCTCCTCCTCGCCCGTCGGTTCCAAAACGTCGTTTCCAAACCCTCGGCCTCTGGCTGAGCCTGCGCCTCGGCCTCCCCTGCCTCGCCTGCCTCCCCTTGCCCCACGATTGGTACGGCCTCTAGCAAGCGCTGGTGGTGTGGACTGCAAAGAATCCGCGGTTGGGGCGGACACCCGTCTTCGAAGGCGGTCTCGTATGTTATCGGACATGGGGGTCAGGAGGAAGAGCACAATTTTATCGCTGCATTGAACACCGATCATGACACATGGTTGGCGACGTCGGTTACACACTGTACGGCGCAGGGGTACCACAGAGTTTTCAGCAGATTATCTACACCTTTCTGTACGAGGGACGTGGCAGGGGCCTGTACAATGCCTTCACTAATCTACGCACGGTTGAAGGACGCCGCCCCCGGAAGAGCCACAGTGGCATGAATATACACGTCGAACGGTGTAGCCTGACTAAAGTCTTCTGGAAGCCCTAAGTCAAGCATCTCCCTTACGTGAGATGAGAGAGGTGCATCCCCAGCCATAAAGCAAGTGCGCGCCGACAAGGGTGCTGCACGCTAAGGAAGCGCATTAGCGAGAACATAGGCATCGAAATGACGGAGCCTAGCCTACGTACCTCAAGATGGCCGGGTTCCATTTGCATGGCACGAGCCTGGGCTGAGCGCGGTCGCACGTCCGTGAAGGTAATCTGGATGGTGCTGGTGAGAGAAGTGTTGAAGGCTGACGAGCAGAATGAATTACCTTGATAGGACGACTGGTACTACCAACGGATCGCGTAGGCAACACGTCGCTGCCAGTCAAAAAGCGCAAGAACGCGCGCGCGCGGAACGTCGCCTCGCCTGCCACTGCCTGGCGGTCTTCAACGGATACAATGGCGTTGATGGCTTCGTGATTTAGATGGCCAATGCCAGAGAGATACCGACATAAAGCAGCCTTCCACTTGGTTTCGTACGGGGAGAGGACGATAGTTTCCGCCGGGGTGTGATAGTCGGTTATGTAGGTGATGAGACCCAGAACATCAGCAGGACTCTCCACGATTCGAGCGCTCAAAGCCGGAAGAAGATCCTTGGCACCGATGCCCAGCGCCTAAGGAGGAGTCAGGTTATTTACGTCTGATCGCTGGTCGAGGAGTGACTCACGTCGATGAAGCCCGTCCCATTCTCCAGCTGGATGTTGAAGCCCTCACGGAAAGCCTTGACGTTTGGGTGGCTATCAAAGGCGACTCCAGGGGGTACGCCCAATAAAAGTTTCGCCACAAGCTGAGGGCGTAGGAGATTCTTGATGGTATCATCAAACTGGTTGACGGTGGCGACCTACGACGATGTAGTCAGCTTTTGCGGTTGAGTGCTGACTTCGAACAGGCTGACACTCACTGTTTCCTCGAAGACAGAAACGCAGAGCTCAGCGACCTTGGCGTTAAGGTCCTCCTCAGCGGAATTAGCACAGAGAGGGTAACCCTCCAATGAAGCTGGCCAAGCACTGAGGAGATCCGCTCGCTGAGGGTCGAGCTTGGCAATCCAGTCAGCATCATCTACGCTATGAACACCACTAATGACCGCCTGGACGAAGATGGGGGATACACATTGAGGCAGAGACCCGTTGTGGACGATGTGCATTGCAGTCATCATCCCCCACGCCCGCGCGGAGGAGGCTTCAGTGTGAGCCAGCCGGAGGCATCGATGGCCGTCAAAGACTTCCATCCACTGGCTTTGCGCACTGAGCACCGCAGCTAAGCCGGTCATGAGGTCGCGCTGGACACCTTCCCCGAGACCTGGGCCTCTGGTAATCATAAGGTCAGTGCGAGTAAGCTTGAGGCTTGGTGAGCGTCACGCACAAGTATACGCGCAGCCTCTTCAGCAGCGCATGGGGGCTGGAGGGTGGGGTGAACGTTATGGAGACCTCCTCTATAAGCGCCACATCGATAGGCCGAGTAGGGTCCGCAAGGTGCAGAATAGATTCATACAAAGCGCGAGCGGCCGTGGGTGTTGTTCGATCGGAGGCACCATATCCAGAGCGAACATAGACACCGCCTCGCATGAAACCATTGTTGGCCTGGACATACTGAACAAAGTCGGCAGCGTCGTCGTGGAAAACTTGAAGCGGGAGATGGACTTCACGTTGATCGATAGACTGAGCAGGAGGGTCCCCATCGACGACCTCAGTGGCGCCACGCTCCGCCACGCCATGTTGACCTTGCGCTGGTTGATCTTGCGCTGGGGGTGGAGAGCTGACACGCTGGCGCACGCTCCGCTCATGCTGAACCTACAAGAAGAATCAGCCCACTGCCATGAAGAGGGGATCAATCGGTGCGGACCTCTGGACTGCGAGGGCGTGTTCTGCTGATGGTGGAAGAGGTCGACGCGGAGGCGTCAGCATGTCCCGCAGTAGACGACGACCCGGCGCCGGCGGAGGAGCCAATAAGGGTACTCTAAAAAGATACGAGTGAGACGGTGACACCCAAATGGGTAAGATGTACAGCTACGCACCTGGTGAAGCTGGCGTGAAGCCTGTATACCCGCGAATAGCGCCTGCACTTCCGCCGCATCCTCCGCATCTTCATCGCGGAGGGGCGACATTCCCAAGAAAAGGGGCTCTGGCGCTGTAGGAGTGTCCCCCCATTCCAGTCCTGGTTGGTCCGTTGACTCGATGATGTGATCATACTCATCGTCCTGTCCCGCGGCGTGCAGATCAAAAGACAGCGGCGGGAACGATGGGGGAAGGGGATGGGGTGGCGGCAGTGGGGGCAGAGGTGGACCGTCGCGGACCTGCCGATCGAAGAGGGCCACGTGCAGATAGGCAGGTCCTAGGAGCGACGGATAACGGACTTGACGTCCTGAGGGCAAGGGCGGACAGCCGCGGACATGGGTGGGCGGGCGGTCAGCCTCATAATTGCGAGCCAAGCAGGAACCGCCGTCGAAGCCGAAGAAGATCTTGGCGGAGATACAGAGGTGGTCCTCGTAGGACATGGGCCCGAACGAAGGAGCTAATCCGGGTGGTCAGGGGAGTGATGACCTGGAGCGTGGGCCACTAACCGATGAATATAACTGGGGGTTGAGAACCACACCCAGCAGTGTCGACATGCAACTTGACAATGTCGGTAAGCGCCCACTGCGGCTGGAAGTTGAGGGAGCTTGGACGGAAATGACGGGGGTTTACTCCGCCGCTTGACGTGACGCGCGGCTGGTTGAGCGGCTGGAGAAGCTGGAAGACGTCGTGGTCCTGACCGCTTGGCGAAGAGGGGAATGCGAAGCCGTGCTGCCGTACGTGTGAAAGTACCACGTCGTAGATGGGCGTCTTATAGTTTGGAAGGTCTCTCTCGCCGACCGAAGGGGTAGGAAGGTGCGCGGTAAACGTCAGGCCGATGTCCTTTAGGTAACGAACATAGTATGGAGTTTTGTAGTCCGTAATGGACAGCTTGGCCGGCATGGACATAAGATCACCGTAGAGCGTGTGCATGTCTTCGGTGGTTTGCTGTTCAGAAAGTTTCAAAGTATCGCGTAAGTTTCATAAGAACAGGTAAGTGTAAGATACACGCACAGCGGGGAGTGGATGGATAACGAATGTGAGAGTCGTTGAGAGAGTAGACTCCCTCACCGCCATTTTGCCTTTTGCACGCCCTTTACTAACTCCTAACGCTCCTGTAGGCTCTGCGTACGCCCGGCGTGACGAAGTTTTGTGACCGAAGCCGATGTTGGCCTTCGCGAATGCGGAGTCCGTTGCGTGGGACAGGCGCCGGTCGTTGACACTCTGATGAACATGCCTGCCATGGTCACCAGGCGCCCACATCTCAGCAGGTGCGGAGTCACCACCACGCTGACGGGCCGCGTTGGCGAGAGGAGGAGCAACGGTTACACTCTGCTCTTCGCTGGCGGCAAAGTAAGCGTATGCCATGAGACGGTGATGAGTATAGGGCGTTTACCTGGGAAGAGGAGGAGCATAAGCGCTGTGCGCGATGTACTTGGTTCCACAGCGAGGGCGCGCGCACAACGTATGCCCGCTCTGGACACCTCCAGATGGCTATAAACACGTAAGGGAGTGCAACCAAGCTGGAGGAGAAGAAACTGACCGCCTGGAATTGAGGGCACGCCGTGTCGGCGTTGCCTCCCTTGGGGGGGAAAGTGAGGTGGTTGGCTTTGAGGTGCCCTTCTCCACACAGGCAATTGATCTGTCTTGAGTCAGAAGAGGAAGCGCAGCAGAGGACACCGGCTGACCGTTCCATCCTGCGCAATAAACTCTTTGCAGACTAAGCATATCGAGCAGAGGGTCATGGTGGTGCAGTGACGGTGGGAGGTTGAAAGCTAGCGAAGGCGATCGGGTGCACCTTAAATATGGGATTGTCGGCCAAGAAAACATGAGCAAAGCTCTCCCATGAAGCCGTGATCAGAAAAAAATTGAGAGTCTAGAGGCGGAAACAAAATTGTCGGTAGAACAAAAACCGGAACGAGTGACAATCATGGAAGGTCAGGATCACTGTGAGGGATGAGGCATTGACATTGCATGAGCTTCATGTGCAGGGAAATAACAGAACTATGACAGTCAAGGCAAGGGTTTTGAGACCGGGGTGGTCATGGTCACGGAGGATTGTCACGCATCACGGACAAGCGCGAAAACAAACTCGGCAAAGTCCGCTTACGAATGCGTGATCACGCATGACTTGCGGAGAGTCACGTGAAACTCACGCGTTACCCTGCAAAATTTGTAAGATTCACGCGTGACGGGCATAATCCTATATTTTTGTCCAATAAGGACCCTCATACATAATGGTACTTTGGGATAATATTATACGTCGACACGTGCGTCTACAATTCCCCAGTTCAACGTTTACTTAGGCTACATAAGGTCTCCGTCGACGAAGACCGAATCACGTCCTTGAACCTTCACGCTGTAGTGCGTGCCTTGGTGGCCGGCCCTTCCTTCTTCGGGCTACCGCTGCTCAGCGAGTTAACTCGAGACCCGAGCGCCAGCCAGGCCATAGGTTACCAAGCAATCCAAGTGCCGGTCTCTTGACCCAGCAGATGCGAGATAAGGTGCGACGGGCCGCCGACGGCAGCGGAAGGCAGCCACCGTGGGACCATCAGGGCGATTCGTGCAGGACAAACTTTGAGAAAGCCTTGTAATCATTCAAGTAGCCGCTCACCGGAGCCTCTCAGCACATTGCCACATCCAAGAACCAGCTTGAGTGCACAATCCCGATTTTTGAAGAACGTGGACGGTGTAAAAAGTGTTTGCAAGGGAGGGAGCCTGTCGCAGCGAACGTGTGGGTCCACATCGGCAAATGCCACGGCTTTCACATGGCTCTGCGTCCCGTGTGATCGGCGCGTGGGCCGACGTCGCGCCTCTCCCACCGGACTCTGACTTTCACTCAGCGTTCTGCACTCTACTTCCGAATGCCTGTCCCCCAAGCGACGTTGAACGACCTCCCCAATGAATTGCTTCTGCCGATCACCCAGCAAATCACGCACTGGGAACAGCTTCCCCGCGCCTCAGCGCGTACGGCGTCTTGTCGCGCGTCAATCGCCGGCTGCGCGCCTTCGCGCTCCCGCACTATTTCTCTCAAATACGCATCCCTACAATTCTGATGGACGGCGCATGCACGCTGAGGCCGCGCCCCCTGGTTAACTTGCTGGGGTTGCTGCATAGCGACCGGTGGTACAAGCGGCACATAAGGTAAGTACGCTGTTGGCCGAATTCTATCTTGTTTGGTGCTTACGGTACTTAGGAATATCCAGATTGGTAGAGCGTCATACCCCTACGAGGTTGACGCAGGTGCCGACGTCCAATTGCTCAGAAAAGTTGTCCGGTACGCATGGGAGCTCCTAGACATCGACTGCTCCTCGCCTTGGGACCTCGATAGCTTCACTTCCTTCCAAGTTGGATGCACCCCTACCACCATTCGCATCTTGAGCGCCAGCCGCCATTTGACGTCTCTGTCGATGTACTGGCTAGGCCCCGACTTCCCAGATCTCTCGCCGTTTCCTCAACTCGAGACGCTGCGATTGCGAGGGACGCCCGTGCTCGACCCCACGAACCGCGGCAAGTCCGTCCTACCGTGTCCCTCCTTGCGTACCCTGCACATTCGTGGTGACGTCGACCTCCCAGGGAACTTTGAGAAGGACTTTGGCGAGCTGTATCCGGGTCTGCGCGTTTTCGCTGCCGCGGAAACAACTCTTACGGTCGAGCAAGCTCTGTGTATCATCGCCGATCGCAAATGCCTTGAGGAGGTCTCCGTCGAACTGGGTCAATGCCGGTTGTCCAACGTCCTGGATGTCGCTAGCGGTCTGATAGACAATTGGACGGAGCCTATGTCAGGATTGGCGGACCACCACGACCCTGTATACCAGAGCATCCAGAACGCATGGAGGAAACTTCGCGTGACAGCCTTCGCTTTCACTCGGCAGATGACTCGGCGCTATCCGCTGCCGTCCTATACCGTCACATCTCTTTCCCTCAAATTATGCGACAATTACGCGATACTAGATGACCAGTTCACACCTATACTCGAGGGACTGCCTGTGCTTGACTATCTGGATGTACGTCATCTGGCGCTGTCGTTCATTCCCCACCGTTGCTCCTTCTCCCTTGAACTTGTAGACGAAGTAGACGACTTGTTCATGGTGAGTGACTCGCATCGGTCTACTAGCTGGCGCTGAATGGTACACTCAACAGGCCATTGGACGCCGCCTTTCAGCCCTTTCAAGCCTCGAAACCTTTACCCTTACCTTCGATTTGCAGTGCAGACTGTGGCTCAATTGTGTATCAGAAGAATACGACGAAATCATGGACTACGGCCAACAACCGTCCGGCCAAGCTATCGAGAGTGCAATCCCGCACCCCTACCTTCTACGCCACACGCTCCTCCAGTCTAACACCATCGACGAGGTCGAGGCTACGCTCGGCGCAGCGTCTCAGATGCTCGGCCGTCCGGTGACTATAGACGACGAGGACGTCAATCTCGACGCGCTGTGGGTTGAGCGGCACGAGCGTGAGTTCACCCAGATTGTGTGGGGGCTTGGGCGCGAGTGCTCCAAACTACGGGAGTTTAACTGGTATGCGATGGACCGCTGGCCAGGAGTATCATGGGCATGGAAGATAGGACGCAACAAGGAGGTGGGGTTCGGTGTGTGCATGGAAAGCCGTCCTGGCCTGGCTCGCTCCGTGGTGAGCCATTCCCTTTCCGTGTGCTGGTTGGTCAGGAGTTGTGCGCTGCGAAGAGCGCCTGGCGAGGGAGGCATTGAAGTTTCTGGCGCCAATTCTCATGCGATAGTGATACCTGTGCGTATAGCGACAAGGTTGGCGTGTATAGCTTACTACAACATCAAAGGTCTTGAGGCAAGTCTAGCTTTCTTTGACTGGGAGCTTCGGCCGCGATTCTTGACTTGGTCAATGCGCGATAAGGCTTGTGTCGCATTTGCGGCAGTTGCCTCAAAGGCTTGCCAATGACGGCTGCGCGGGCCGCGACGGCGCTAATCATCACCCCGTCGCTGTTCGACTCCCACCGCCTCCTCCACCCGCTTTGCAAGAATGCGACTCGGACTCGCTGCGTCTTACACATTCCCCGACGGTCTATCGTGCTCGCAATGCAACGAGGCTGCCTCTATTTGCAAAGGTGCCTAATGGCCGACTCGGGCGTTGACTCCACGCATGCTCTCTCGTGCAGATATATAAAACATAGGATCCGACATCGATCACAGCGCTGATCTCTCGTGCTTCTATTCCCTTGCCTCCCCCCTCTCCTTTCTTGCTACCCTTGTGCTGCGATCCTTGGAATGGCCCCCATCCCGAATCCCCGTGTCGTGTTCGCGAAGCCCGTACCGCAGGGCGCTTGGCCGATTGTCGGCGAGCACCTCGTGTACGACGGCACGCCCACCATTGATCTTGACACCGTACCATTGAATGGCGGCTTCCTCACGAAGGCGCTGTACTTGAGGTGAGCATGACTGCTCCTTCTTCTGTCTGCAAGTCCAGTGGAGTTGACAACATGCGTTCGCAGTCCCGAACCTTACATACGTGAACGCATGAGGGACGAACACATCGCTAGCTATAGCAGCCCAATGATAGCCGGCGCACCGTACGTGCTTTATTGCACTCTCAGGCCCGTGTAGCTCACATATGTCTCTCAGTATGGTCAGCGCATGTATCTTGAAGGTCCTCCGCTCGGAGAAGGAAGGCTTCAAGGCCGGTGACCTCTTGTATGGAATGTCTCACTGGGAGCTATATACCGTGCAGCCGTACATGGAAGGTACGCGATTCTGCATACAAGCTGTATACGCGCTGACATAGCTGTTCCTGAGCAGCACGTCGTAAGTGGAACCAGGCAGACTGGCCAGCATGGACGGCGAACATCGACGACATCGGGAATCCCAATCAGGTGGGATAGGCTTGCAGTTCATTGTCATTATCTACTTACAGACTTTGCAGGTGCCGGACCCCAACGGTGCTTTTCCGCTGTACAAATACTGCAGTGTGGCGGGCGCACCCGGAATGACTGCGTACGCCAGCTTCAAGAAGTATGCCGACGCCAAGAAGGTACGCTGTGACTCCATCGTGTTCCTGCTCTGAGGCCTGAGCCCGACAATCTACAAGGGGGAGACTATCTTCGTCTCCGCTGGTGCCTCCGCCGTTGGAAGGTCAGTTTCACGAAGACTTCTGAAATCCACATGCATCTGACCCCACCGCGTGTAGCATGGTCATTCAGCTGGCCAAGTTGAGCGGGTTAGTCGACATTCGCTTTAGGCTTTCCGCTCGAGGCTGACTATCCACTCTAGGATGAAGGTCATCGCATCTGCAGGGTGAACGAGGCTTGGCGATGAAAATCATCTCGAGCTCACATGCCACAGGTCCGACTCGAAAGTCGAGTACATGAGGTCGCTTGGATGTGACGTGCCTTTCAACTACAAGACGACCTCGTACAAGGAGATCCTTCCGAAACACGGCCCCATTGACGTGTACTATGTAAGCATTTCAATACACATGTAGTACCATACTGAATTGGTTGTAGGATAACGTCGGTGCTGAGGCGCTAGACGCCGCCCTCGAGAACATGGCTCGTTTCGGGCGCTTAATCATTTGTGGCCAGGTCGCTGAGTACAACACCGCACCCGAGGACCGCTACGGCATCAAGGTGAGTGACAGAGGTGGCCGACGTCCCTGTATAATCCTTCTGACGAGGCGATATAGAATTCTTCGATGATGTACAAGCTCTGCCTGAGCATGTACGGCTTCCTCACGCCGTTCATCGCTGCTGACTACGCTGCGAAATTCTACGAGGACGTGCCGAAGATGGTCGTCGAGGGACAAATCAAGAGCGAGGAACGGATATATGAGGGCTTGGAGTCAGCGCCCGAGGCGTTCGTGGAGATGCTGAGAGGTGGGTGGGATGTCGCAGGTGGAAAGGTGGTTGTGTCCCTTGTGAATCAATGATTGTAACGCATACGAGAGATGGGTTGATAAGTGAAACAATATGTATACACCAGAGCTTTGCTTGGATACAAACTGTCATGCAAGCGGGCATCGGCACCACGACTTGAAGCTTGAAACTTATGGCCGCGGTTGGCACTAGTGACGAAGCTCAACAACAATGAACGTGAGCGTGGGAAGATCAAGGAGCACGATGCTAAGTGCTTTGCCGATCTTAGGCAAACGCCGACATCAATCTCAACCACTACCGTGACCGTCCATGGCCCTTCGCACATACGAGACGCCGTCAGGTTAGGGCGACGTTGATTCTCCCTAGCTCCTGTGATCTAATTTACACAAAAGGATTCAAGCTACCGTCGATTCACTCGTTTCCGCCTTTCTACACGTCAGGCTCTCGCCGGCTTGTCATGAGCGGCAGCTGACGCGACGGCGCAGGCAGCAACCCAACCCATCCTCCCAATCAGCGGTTGCAGAGCAATGGAGTAGACTGATACTAGCCTATGCACGGCATAGGAGACTGTTCGTCCTCAGAGTCGAAGACGCAGAGACCTCAGGAGGCGACTGGGACGAGATCCTGCGAAACGAGCGTATCAATCGTAAGTCTCTTCATTCTGTTCGTATCACTAAATCCTCAACGACTTGGTTGCGGGCAGGAAGGCTACCGCCTGCTCATCTGGAGAGTATAATGGCTAGCATGACGTCAAGAAATCAGGCGGCCTACGAGCCAGCCAAGCAGACGCGCGCTGCGCTCATCTACTGGAGAACGCCGGACGAATGGGCAGAAGAGCTTCATCAATGGGTAGGTTTTCCCCATTGCTTCTCGCTCAAATTCTCGCTGATTCGTTACAGGTCGCGTCAACCGGTCAACTCGGTACCATCATGACCTTCTACGAGATCATCGAGCCGCCAGTCGAATCGCCTCTCAGTGGGATACCTATATCTCTCTTGAAGAAGGCGATTGGATACTTATCGAGGGCAGGGCGGGCTCAGCTGATTGGTGTTGCGGACGGCGAAGGTGTGCGATTCTTTCAAGGACCCAGCTAGTGTTGGGGGACAGATCTTCCTGTTGCAGCGCTGTTATATATTTACTTTCAGGTATTTACTGGACCTGTCTGTGGTGTACAAAAATCGCACAAAGGGATACGCAGGAAACCAGTGTCGATTGATGGTCGATGGTCCTTGGTTGGTCCTGGCTAGTGACTAGTGACTCCGGACAATCGGCCCGTCGCCCCGCTTCGATAGCTTCATGCAATGCATTGAACAGGGTTCTTCTCCTCCTACCATGATGCTCTCGAATACCGCATCGTGAGATGCCTAGACAAGTACGACTGTGGAAGGATACACGTCTAGCGTTGGTCTAGCGCTCTCCTATGCTCCGCGTATCCATCATTATCGGCCACGCTGGCTTTCCAGGGACCTCGGAGGTCGATGCTGCGTTGGTAATTGAGTTGTATGCGTCGCAGATGCGTCGGCTACCTGTTCCGCCTTCGCTGTTGCCCTAAGCCGGCTTTTGTCTCGCTACTATCATGCAGCGCCTGACCAGAGGAACGAAGGACGCGGTGCGCAGCCTGAGAAGGAACGTCCGCTCTTACAGCGCCGCTCAGCCGCGCAAGATTGCCGACGTGTTTCGAGAGGATAAGCAGAAGGAAGCCTTGGAGGGCAAGATAGTCGTGGTCACTGGCGGTGCGTACTACGTAGCCTGTGGCTATCGCACCCTGTACTGAACGAGTCTCAGGTGCATCAGGGCTCGGGTTAGGCATCGTCAAGCATCTTACGGGCCTCGGTGCACACGTAGTCGCGGCGGATCTGAACTTCGAGGCCGCGCAGAAAGCTGCAGCAGAGACTGGGTACGTGGATTGATGTTCTTTTGGTGGAATTGATCATCTTATTCATACTCACCAACGCAGAGCGACCGTCTTACCTCTCGACGTGACAGATTGGTCTTCCACATACTCCGTCTTCGAGCAGACCTGGCAGAAATACGGTGCCATCCACCATGTATACACCATCGCTGGCGCTGTGGAGTCCCAAAATGTTTTCGACGACACCTTCGATGCTGAGGGCCACCTCCTCCCGCCGAAATACGACGTCCTTCAGTCACATCTGATTGGCACTTTCAACACTGTCAAGGCTGCTCTGCATTACTTCCGGCGGCAGTACAAGGATGAGGGCTCGAACGTGCAAGACCGTTCCATCTCCCTCTGCGGATCGTACTACTCGTACTTCACAGACACCGGCGTTTACCAATACTGTTCGAGCAAGCACGGTATAGTTGGTCTCATGCGTGGTCTTTCGCAGTACACTCCGCAGATTGGCGTCCGGACGAACATGCTTGCACCCTGGTTTATCGGTGAGAGCAATCAGTGCTGCGGTACTTAGCGAGTGGCGCTCACAGTCAACAGCGACGCCATTCGTCCTCAACATGGCAAAAGCATATCCGGAAAACTGGGCACATATCCCAATGACTTCAACGTCGCAAATGGGATTAGTGTCCGGAGAGTTGGCTACAAATATCAATCGCAACGGTAAAATGTCTATCTGTGGTCTGCCAGCAGCGCGAATGCTCATATAATCATAAGGCACATCGATATTCACCTATGATGACAAGTACATCGACGACGTGAACCTCGCCTTCACCAATCCCGAGGTCCTTGAGGCCGCATTTGGCAAGGAATTGATGACGCTACGTGCGGACAGTTTCCGCGACGGTATGCAGAAGTCGGGCGAAGAGTAGCTTGGTGCGGTATGCTCATTTCAATGAGGATGATGTACTGTGAGCGATGATGTTCTTCCACGGCCTTTATGTCCACCGCACAATAGCGAGGCGGCCTTCCTTATTACCGCGCAAACTCCATAAGCCATGCGCCGGTTCTCGGACAATCACGATGTACTTACGCTCGTCTCACAGGGTATATAATATCGGGATGCTACTGTAACGGTCGCACGAGCTTGTATCTTTCCATCGCCTGAACTTCCCCAAAGTCGAACATTCAGCACGTGATCCGGATATACCCGGACATCGGCCGATAGACTGACCTTCCCAGTCACAACGGTTGACTGCCGCCCCATCATTTTTTCTGAAGGCTTAAGAGCTCAGCACTGGGGCTGGGGACACTGGAAAATATAGATCGAGTCTTGCTGAGAGCGTCCATCTGACACAACACGCGCCCTTCGACATTCAGGTCGCGGTGCTCCAAACAATGACGATGTCAAAGATCTTCAGTTCGCTGCATGTAAGTACGCGTGACGGATTGTAAAAGCCAAGGCAAGGCTGATGTACCATAGGTCTCGACCGACTCCTCTGCGTACCAAAACGCAGACATACTTCCTCTACCTCCCGCACGAAGGACATGGAGCAAAAAGACATTCGTGTTCTTTTGGATGGCTACTTGTAAGAACGACCATCCATTATCCATGCGGGACGTCTAAACTCAAGATCGACTTCTATCTCTAGCGATAAATCTAGCAGAGTGGGGCGCTGGTTCATCTAGCTGTGAGTCGATCAGCGCGAGTGGCAGAAATTTGCTGACTTCGCACAAGTGGCTTTGGGCCTGAGCGTGGGGCAGGCGTTGGCAGGTATATTGAACGATCTTACGAGTCATTCAACACTGAATCTGTTACAGTACATGCCGTTACTACTGTTCTGTGAGTCGATCTGATGCTCGCGAGTCATACGCTTACGTGCTTCTTCAGGGTAACGTTCCTGCTCGTCATGAGCGGCCACGGCGGTGGCAAGTGGCACATACCATTTGTGCGAGTCAATCTGCTGCCATCGTCCTGCCTTACTAACCTCATCTCAGGCCGTGATGAATCGCAGTTCATGGGGAATGTACGTCGGCATTTGTAAGCCGGAGTACACGTTCTTTATCAGACCTATAGACGCGGAGCTTGTCTTCCGCTCATCAGTCGCATCATCCTCTCTTGCTGCTGGTATGGCGTGCAAGGGTGGTATGGCGGGCAGATGGTCAAGAATATGATCGGAAGCATCTGGCGTTCGTTCTTCATCGTCACGTTGCGTAAAGCTCAAGCTCACAGTCCTCAAGCTAGCTTCTACAACATGAGGAATACCTTCTCGCCGGACATAGGTATGGAGACGCATGAATTTGGTGTGTCCGTCTCTCGTCTCGCACCGACTGACTTACCGCGACAAAACCAAACCAGTCGCATTCATAATCTTCTGGATTCTTTGTTGCCCCATCCTCCTTCTCAAGCCAGAAAGGTGAGTCATCTTTTAGGGTGCCCCCATTGGCCACTCATTCGTTACAGATATCGCATCCCTGCTATGGTGTCGTCCGTCATCGTCACCGTTGCCGCATTTTCCATCTTCATATGGGCGCTCGCCAAGGAGCGTGGACCGGGGCCTCTTTACGACAACCCAGAAGCCGTGTACGGCGTCGAGCACCTGCACGGGTCGAACTTGGCTTGGACCATGGTGCGACTGATTGTCAGCCATGTCGGCGCCTGGTCTGGAGGGGTACGATCGTTTGCCTATACGTGACTTGCCCTGCCTTCCTCGACTAATTTCTCTGCTTCTTGTTATCAGATTTTGTATCAAAGCGGTGAGGCAATGTCATCCACCTGCTATGTCAAAAGTCTGACGCGTCTTCAGATTTTTCTCGCTACGCCAGAAAGCAAGGAGACCAGATGTGGGGACAGGTCTTCGCCATTCCACTCTGCCTCTTTGGTTCGAACGTGCTCGGTATCTTCGCAACGTCCTGCGCGAAAGGGTTCTTCCCGGACGAGAAGCCGCTGTGGTGAGTCGATGCTCGTTGTACTTCGTCGCTGAATGTTGACGTGCCGTATAGGAAGCTTTACGACCTTCTCGAGGCCATACAACGGCATGGCGGCCCCGGTGCGCGTGCAGCGGTCTTCTTTGCCGCATTCGCATTCTTCTTATCACAGCTCTGCGTCAATGTGAGCGTTGACACCGACTGGGTCCCCCGCGATATTCTGACAGTATATCCAGGTCGTGGCCTGCGGCGTCGTAGGCGGAATGGATTTGGCTGCTTTGTTCCTCGGTCAGTTATCAATTCCATCCCCTAGCGCTGCCCAGGCTACTCATCCACCTCGCCCAGCTTCATCAACATCCGGCGCGGCTCTGTGGTCATCGCCATCATAGGCATATGCATCAACCCGTGGCGCATCCTGAATGTTTGTCGCCCGCCGTTTGCCCCGTCGTCCTCAATGCTGATTGCGTCTTTCAATACTGACTGCGATATCTGTTTCCATGTCCTTCGCAGACGGCGAAACTCCTTCATATCCGCCATCTCCGCCTTCGGCGTCTTTCTAGGGCCCATGTCAGGCATTATGCTGGTATGTCAATACCTCCCTGTCCCTGTCGCAGCGTCGCTGACAAAAAAGCAGGTTGACTACCACCTCCTTCGCGGGAGGCAGCTGAAGCTCTCGCACTTGTTCCTGCCCTCGCAAGCGAGCGACTACTGGTGAGTAGACCCATTCGGCGTATGCCGGCTCTCATCACTAACCCTACTCACCTAGGTTCTGGCACGGTCTGAACTGGCGCGCACCCGTAGCCTGGGTGTTGGTACGTCTGCGTCCTACGCCTCAGAGCCTGAACGAAGCACGTACTGAACATCGTACACAGGGCGTCTTCCCCAGCATGCCCGGCTTCTGCGCGAGCGTCACCCCGAACGCGGTCGTCGTGAGCCAGTCGTGGATGTACGTGTAACTCCTTTCGTCGTCTTCGCTTCCTTCGATCACTACCTTTCTGCCACCTTGTACCGCCAGCGCGCAGTGCACGAGCTGACGCGCATCACCATAGCCGTGTATACTATCTCTCCTGGATCCTCGGTTGCGCGATCAGCGGCTCAGTGCATCTGGCCCTCAGCAACATATGGTCCCCGCCCGGCGTCGGCGAGGTAGATGTCATCGACGTATATGAGACGCATGGGCGCAAGGAAGTAGATGAGGAGGCGACCGGAGGGTCAGAGAAAGATGTGGGCGAGTCAGACGGGATGGGCTATATGTAATGCGCTAGCGTGTACTCAGAGAGGTAGAGGTTGTAAGTACAGGTTGATTGGGGGAGCATGTTCGATGTACATCTGGGTAGTATGTATTGTGGCGCGCTGTGCTCAACTCGATATGGATCACAATGTTCGTCGGTTGCAACGAAGAGTAGCTTGCCCCATGTACTTTCAAAAGGGGCGTGTACGAATGTCACGCCACAGTTTTAAGCAAGTCTTTGTATCTGTAAGTAGAGTCCGTAGAACAGAACACGCAAGAAAACTTCCCTTTCCCATCAAAACCTCCCCTCTGTCCCGTTCGATCCGCCGCCATGATCACTCGCTATCGCTCTGGTCGGCGAGGAAGGCCATGATACTCCGATGTGCGTTGCGCTGGAGACTTAGTCTGAGTACACGACGAATCAAGCAAGCGCATTCATTGGTGCTCACCCTCGGCGCAGCCTCCTCGTCGCTGACGATTTTCTCGTCGTCGCTGTCCGCCTCCGCCTCCTTGGCCTTCTTCGCCGCGGAGCGCGACGAGCGGCCCGCGACCTTTGCCGCGAATTGTTGCACGTCCTCTGAGAGATAGTCAGCGACGTTGTAGGGTAAACGAGAAGTTACGAGAAACGGAAAGTAGTAAGTTTGGGCAGCGGAGTATGGGCTGGAGATCAGAGACCGGAGAGGAGCACGTTATGGCAAGGTGAAGAGCCAGTATCCCAACGTCACGTACCCAGCTCCTGCGCCAACTCCCTTTGCTCCTTGATCGCGCGCGCCTGCTCCATGCTGAGGCGGCCCGACATGCCGAGGTCGGCGAGCATCTTGCGCAGGATGCGAATTTGGTCGGAGGGTTTGTCGGCGTCCTTGAAGACCTTGGACCACACTTTGCGCACGCCGCAGGCGACGACGAAGCTCTGGGGATGGTTAGAGGCGCTCAAGACAAGGATATTAGAGATTGCAGATGAACGGGAGAAAGGGAGACGCGCAAGAACGAACGATGCGCAAGCAGATGTTTACTTAGGATTCAAGCAAGCGAAGACGGGAACACACCTTCAGCCTCTTGATAGTTTCCTCGTCCTTGCTCAATTCGCCTGCGGACTTTCGCGGTTTAGAGGCTTTGGTAGCGCCCTTGCCCTTCTCTTTTGTGCTCGACTTGCGTGCGCGTTTTGGAGGCTCATCAATGAGCACAGACATCTCAGAGTCACTCTTCTAGTCGTGGATGAGCTTGTGTAGTGCAGATCCCGAATGCATGCACACATACATCATCGTCCTTGGACGCCTGCTCCTCAGGTTCTTCTGAGTGTTCAGTCTTCGCGGTCTTCGATGGCTTCGCTTCCGTGCCGGCAGTTGACTTCCGCTTCTTCGTGGACTTCGCAGTCTGGTTCTCCTTCATGTCACCATTTGCGACAGCCGTCCGACTAGAGGGTGGCGCGGGCTCGATGTCCGAGGAGTCATCTATCGTCTCCTGCCAATACATTTTGAGTATACGGGCTCATAAATAAGCGCACGCACGCACCCTCGACTTGAACTGCTTGCTGCTCTGCTTGCGGACGGCTTTAGAACGGGGTTTTTGCACCTCCTCGTCCGCATCATCGTCGGATAGAGCAGCCTCTTCGGACTTGCGTTTCTTGCCCCTTCCTTTTGTAGTCTGGGATCGGGGTTTGGATGCGGCTTTGGCAGTAGGCGTGAGTGCACGCTCGACCTCTGGTTTGTCTTCACGCTGTGCAACGGTCAAGATGTTGCCAGCATAAGTTCATATGGGCACGCACAACAGCCTCCTTTACCGCCTTCATAACAGGAGATTTGTACTCTGAATTGTCGATGGCCTTCTCCTCCAGGCCGAATTGCTTCTCGATCTCGCGTCGCACGCTCAAGGGAGTTATCTCGCTGTGCCAGGCGTTAGCATTGTGTCTCTGGCAGTCAAAACCAGGCTTACTGCAGCCTGTCCTCCGCCTTGGCTTTGCGTACGATTTCGCGCGCGGCGGCTGTGAGGTCGTGCAGCGCTGGGAGGTCGGACATGATGATGGTGGCAGTCAACAGACGCGTCGCGTCACGGTGACGTCACGCGTTTAGTTTGTCTTCCTGCGCTCACGCGCGCCGTAAGTACAGTAAATATGCCTATCGAGGTGGAACGAACAGGCCAGGCGCCAGGTGCTATTTCTTCCAGAGTCTCCGAAGAACGTATAGCCCTGAGCACGTTCCTCGCTTCGTACTCGGAGATACATTCGCTGTTTTGACGCACGCGCCGAGCACCGGCACTGGCGAGTACACGGTGGCGGGAGCCGCTACTAACTCGTTATCGCAAACGTTCGACTGTAAGTATCGCTGGCATCTCGGCAGCGATACCACTCGCAGCTCGTTAAATGCCTCAAAGAGGTGCGACTGGTTCCTCTCTCCTTTTCCCCTTCCCGTCATGTCGGATGCCGTGCTCACACAGATACTCTGTCAGCTCGAGGCGCTTCGTGTAGCGCAGCAAGTCCTGCAGGACAAGGTGGGACACTTTGCTACATCTGTGAATGTGCGACTCACCTTGTATGAAGGTCGACGTGATAAGCAAGGAACCGTTGAGAGTGACCTCCCCCTCATCGCCCCTCTGTCGCAGTAGCAGCGTCAGCGCCAACTCGCCCACAAATGCACCTTTGAGTAGCTCTTTGGCATTTTCGCCGCATACTTCTTGCGATCTCATCGACGTCTCCACTCTCACCGACAAGGAGCGCGAGAAGCGTCTCTATTCTGGACGAGTGCTTGTGACCAGTAAGTTATCATCCAGTCTTCCGTCTCAGCAACCCTACTGACATCAACCAACAGCCTACCCCGACCAGCACGGCATCGCCCCCACGCGTCTTGCTTGGGGCGCCCCCGATGCCACCTCGCGCGGCCCCGTCGTCTGCTCCCGACACCTCACCTCCATCAAGCGCCGCAACGCCCTCGGCGCGCACTCCGGCTCCTACTCGCTTTACCGCGCACTATCCCTCGCCATGGGCGCCCTCTCACCCACGCACAAACCCGACTACACGCACACGCAGCCCCCGGTCGACATCCCCTTCAACCCCGCGTGGGCCGACCCGTCCAAGATTGTTTCCCTCGACCCGTGGGGGCACGTCGTTCCCACGGCGTTTCGCCACGAGGTGGACGCGGGCTTGGACGTGCGGCCCAGCATCGCGGTGACGCGCGCGCATATCAAGCTGGGGGAGCTGGATGAGGCGGTGCGGCGGGGGGATTTGTTGGTGGATGGCAAGATCGTGCTGAAGAGTCGGCCGATGGTGGATGCCAATGGTGCGGAGAGCACGATGGACAGCGGCGTTGAGGTCTGCGTCAGCAAGGCTGCGGTCGAGCCGGTATGGTATCTTCCTGGGGTGGCGGAGCGATTTGGGATGTGCGTATTTGCCTTGTGGGCCACACCGCGTATCTGGTGCGCCACAAATCCACCAGCCAAGATGCTGATACATTTGTAGCTCGGAGCGATTGCTGCGACGTGCGCTCTTTGAAGAGACGGGCGGCATGTATCCCGAGTTGATCACTAGGCCCGATGTCAAGGTATTTTTGCCGCCCATAGGCAACCTTACGGTCTACATCTGTGCGTCTCCTGTATTCCATTCCGCGCGTTTCTGTCACCTTGCTTTTTCGCACGCCCTCTCACCATCTTACCTCGCAGTTGGCCCCCCTGAGTACATGTCCGACGAGACGAAGGAGCTTACACTTCGCGTGCATGACGAATGTGAGTCTTGCTCTTATTTCGAAGTCTTTCTTGTGATGAAACGTGCTGTGATCCCCTTGTACTGACCCGACATCACAGGTAACGGCTCAGACGTCTTTGGCTCCGACATATGCACCTGCAAGCCCTACCTCACATACGCCATCGAAGAGTGCATCCGCGGTGCACAAGGAGGTGCGCCCAAGCTGTCTCTGATGTGTGTCTCCGAGGTGATTGACGATTCTGTCAGGCGGCGTCGGCGTTGTCGTCTACTTCCGCAAGGAGGGCCGCGCGCTCGGCGAGGTAACCAAGTACCTCGTGTATAACCTGCGCAAGCGCGGCGGGGACAGCGCGGACAGGTATTTTACGAGCACCGAGCGGATCGCGGGCGTGAAGGACATGCGGTTCCAGGCGCTCATGCCGGACGTGCTGCACTGGCTGGGGATCAAGAAGATCGACCGGATGGTGTCGATGAGTGATATGTGAGTGGTTGTTTTTAGTGCTGTTAACGAGTGTCCGTTTCGTCGGTGCTGGCTCGAGGCGTGTCTGGGTGCCAAAAAGCGGTGACGACTGATGGGCAAACTGGCTAAGATAAGAGGACGTGGTGGCTAACACGACCACCAACCAGGAAATACGACGCGATCGTGGGGAGCGGGATTCCCATACGCATGCGCTACGACCTGCCCGACCACCTCATCCCGCCTGACTCTCGAGTGGAGATTGACGCGAAGATTGCTGCTGGGTACTTCAGCTCAGGTAAGAAGATTACCGAGGCGGATTTGGCGAAGACTGTTGGGAGGACATGGGAGGAGACGGAGCATTAGGTGGAAGGTACATGTGTAATGTACATACTGCGTTAGTGTGATATAGACTAGGCAAGCATTGGCCAGGACCAGAATATATAGAGAACCTTACTGTTGCCTTGTCTGTTTGGTGATGAAAGAACAATGCCATTCCATTTCGGGTCAACAATCACTACAGGCGGACGGGAATATGTCGTTGGACATACTGTTAGTCATTTTTGTAACCATATATACTAAATTACTGCTGCAAAACTAAGTCAATATAGCATGTGAAGAATAATGTTTGTCTTCTGAGAAACATAAGGTTTGACCTCCGGACATATGTCACGTATCCCGGCCGTCAAAGGCTTCGGGATATCTTATCTTCGCCCACGGGCATACGTCAGCGATAACCACGGATATTTTCAATGTATGACCGGAAGAACAATGGGAATCTGGTCATACATTGAAAATATCCGTGGTTATCGCTGACGTATGCCCGTGGGCGAAGATAAGATATCCCGAAGCCTTTGACGGCCGGGATACGTGACATATGTCCGGAGGTCAAACCTGATGTTTCTCAGAAGACAAACATTATTCTTCACATGCGATATTGACTTAGTTTTGCAGCAGTAACTTAGTATATATGGTTACAAAAATGACTAACAGTATGTCCAACGACATATTCCCGTCCGCCTGTAGTGAATGGGTCCGGCCCGACCTACCGATGTTCGATCGCTTCAATCGTGCCATGGGGTAGTTCGTTGCATCCGCCACCATGTTATTCCCAGATAGCGCTCCTCAACCCAAAGTTGAGTCGCCAGAGTCGAAGCTACGCGCAAGTCTTGCTTCATTTGCCTACGAAAACACGCAGGTGATGCCCTCACCGCGACGCTCACCTCGTAAACCCGCCCCGCGGCGATGGCTGGCGAGCGACATGGTCTCCGACGACGAAAGCGAAGGCGGATCATCTTATGCGCCGAAGTCCTCACCTAGGAAGAGGAAAGTGAAGGAAGAGGATGAGGTCTCAGCATCTCGGTCGTTGTTGGACTCGCGGTCTCCCTCGAAGTCCCCGCGCAAGCGCGTCAAGAAGGAAGATGGCTCGGGGTTTCCGGTGAGGAAGCAGTCGGCGTCGCCAGTGAAGAAGCAGAAGGGAGGCTATGCGCCGCCAGAGACATATGAGCACCTGTCTCCGCTGCCGGACCACATAAGGGACGAACTGGATGGTGCGCTGCCCGTGTCGTCTTTGTCTGGTCGTGTATGCTGACGTTGGGATGCAGTCCTATTCTGCGGGTTCAAGTACGCGACCTGCTTGTGTGTCTAGTTGTCATCCCATCAATACTTGTTCCCTTCCACAGCCCTGGGGAGATGTCTGCCGAGACCGGGCATCACTTTGGCAACCCTACGAACGGATTTTGGCGAGCGCTCCATGGCTCGGGTGCGTGCTCTTCCTTTCTTGGGAGCCTCTCTGTCCCTCCAGTATTTTTGAGCACGTACTGATGATTGAGTAGGATTAACGACTGCTGAGAAAGCGTTACATCCCTCGGAGGATGGCACCATGCCCGAGCGATTCTGTCTAGGCTTGGTACGCGCCGCCCCCACACATAGATGCTGAACTCAAGGCACCTCCAGACAAACTTAGTCTCTCGACCGACCAATCAGGTATGCATCTCATCTTTCATCCTGCCCGCGCATGCTGACGCTCCTGTCAGGCGAACGAACTCTCAATGACCGAAAAGCGTGCCGGCGCGGCAGCAGTCCTGAGCAAGGCTGCGCGTCACCGACCTCGTATAGTGTGCTACGTCGGGAACGAAATCGCAGATATCATGTACGAAGCGGTCATCAAGGTGCGTCCATCTCAGGTGAAGTGTGGATGACCATTCAACCGTTGCTCCTCAGTCGCACGTCGTCCCGAAAGACTCTCAGCTCCTGACGAAGCCAGCTCCGACGCGTATGGCAAAGCGCAAGGGTGGACCTCCTAGATACGGCCTCGAGCCATATAAGATCGTTCACGCGGATGGTAAGGGTGGCGCATATCTGCAATCAGACTAGACTGACAGAATATTTCTCGACACTAGCTGTCGGCCAGATTCGCGAAACATTGTTCTTCATCATGGGCTCAACGTCCGGGCGCGTCGCGAACTACAAGGTTAGTTAAGTGCTTCGCTCTGGTCACCGGTCCAACCCGTCTTCAGATGGAGGACAAGATACGTGTCTTCAGCGACTTGAAAGCGCGTGTCGACGCGCACAAAGCCGGTCACCTGGATACGAGCAACTACTTGGTTGTTGACACGGCGCGTCTGACTGCGGTGCCGCCTCGGCTCCCGACGGCATCGGCCTTGTCTGGTCTGTTGTCGATGACGAAAGACCTCAAGCCTTTTCCGGTCAAGGGGGAGCTCGCCGCACCTCAAATTACTTGCCAAATCCAGACCGAGTTCGATGCAGGCACCGTGGTCGAGTTTAAGGCGGACATGGACGAGCTCAAGGAAGTCAAGACCGAGGACACGGTGGTAAAGATCGAAGTCAAGGCGGAGGAGACGCACGACGCTCATCCAGCAGAATAGTGTCTACACATCGCTGGGGATCAGAGCCGGCAAATAATCCAATCCACCATATTCGTTCACGAAGAGCCGAATGTTCTCCCAATGCTCCCTCCAGACACGCCTAGGTTCATCAATCTCCATCGGTACCTTCTCCCCAGCGAGCTCCGCATATTCAAGTGTGGCATCTCTGCGGTTGAGTGCGTCCGTCAATTTCCTCAACAGTAGCTTCACGAAGCGAAGCTCCGACTGCCAGGACACCGTAGGAGGCTGCGGAGGCCTCCTGGCGAAATCAGCTTTCTTCTCGCGGCACGCCGCGTAGTTAGGTACCTGTACTCCAAGTCTTGAGACTGGGATTCATTCCAGTGTCGTCAAGCTTCTTCTCGCCGTCGTAGCAGTATCCCACCCAAACAAAGATCCAGATGAACGCCTCGAGGTCGTGGCGGTAGAGGTGGTGCCGAACTTCGCCGCAGCGGACGGCATTGAGGAGATCGATGTCGGCGAAGGGGATGATGTGTAAGGGGCGTGTGAAGTGCACGAGGGCGGAACGTGTGGGAGGTGTGGATGCATCAAGAGACTCGAGCGTGCCAGGCGGTGGTCGGGAGTTCAAGGGAGGCGGCGAGAGCTTAACATCACGGCGGACGTCGGTTTCAGCGAGGTCCCAATCGTTCAGCATTGCCGGGAAATGCGAGGATGTCTGGAGGAGGATGCGTGGATTCGTCCGCGAGTAGGTCCAGCTAAGGAAGATGATAATGGTCAGGAGGAGGATGCATAATATGCGTACGACTACTGACCTATATATTTTTGCATACCCTTTCGTCCTTTTATCGTTGTCGTTATCTGAGTTGACGAAGTGAAGTAGGCAGTACCGAAAAAATGGCAATTCCCGGGTCTATGTGTTGCACGGGATTGGGGGTGGTCGAGAGAAATCCGGACATGTTTCGCAAGGGCGACACGATGGTTCAGGTCTTAAACATTGATCACCCGTCTCTTCGTACTGGGGGAAGATGAGGAAAGGGACGTGGATGGAATTTGGGCGGTATATCCTGGTGAAACCTGGGACGAACGGGACGTGTAGGGTCAAGAGCAGTGAACACAGACCGATCGGCAATTGAGTCCAATGCCCAAGGAGAACAGAGCGCATCGCGTCACGGCGTCAACACGCTGATGAAGGCCACTTGAGGTGCAGGTCGCTCCGACACGCAACGAGGCCGGTGCACGCAATGTCACTGATATTTCGACTAAGCCCCTTTTGCCGCCAGTACGACAAAGTACATGCACAAGTAACGTGTCCAGGAAATACGCCCACGCGCGACCTACTTCAAGTGAAATATGAGTTGACTTTTGGCCATCGTTGGCGTTCGATATGCGTCAAGAAATAACTCTCTCGATGGCGTGCCGACCGGGGTGCATAGAGCGCCGCAGACCTCGATTCCTCAGCTACAGGGTCGTCTCTGCAGAGTAAACGGGCACATCCGAACGATGTTTCGCGCTGCCTTCCGCTGGGTTCTCGTCGTCCGCCGAAGTTTGCCGAATGTTTGGGTGCTTCGCCAGCCAGTCCGCTTTCAGGTCCTCCAGTTTTTGCACCCATGGCAAAAGAGTGCTGTCAAAAACCCCTGTTATCAGGCAGTGAACATGGCATGTGGGATCAAGTAGTATGCGCAATCGCGTACCGTTCTCATCCCCCTCCGGGAACTCGCTTGGAGTGCTCCGCGACGGCGACGGCAGTCGGCGCAGAACCGAAGGAATCTGATCAAAGACATTGTACGCGAAGCGAGCATATAAGAACTGAGGCGCCACACGGTCTGACAGCTTGATGCGTCTCGCGTGGAAATATGTGGGGAGGTCCACAGCCGAGTCCGAGATGAAGTAGGCGACGAAGCAGGACTGGTCGTGTGCTGGAACGAACACGACGGCTTTTCGATCCATGGAGGCATGCAAGTCTCGCCGAAGACATAAGCCATTGGCTGGGTCTTGAGGGTTGCTTCGCAGGTATCTGTGATTGTAATGATTCATGCTGTTATTGGCGAACCAGTCCCCCTCCTCCCTCGGTACCAGGTGAGCATTTCCACAGGCACCACCTAAGGACGTTGGTGAGGATACAGTTGACCATCGAGCTCATAGCAACGCACTGTTCTCGAGGTATCCCGTGACAATGCAGGCTTGATCGTCGTCCTTGACGAGTTCAGACATCTTCCCGTCACTAGCCGTTGAAAATCGCGCTCGAAGAACCTTGGCGTGTGACCAGTGTGCGGGAATGTTGGCTGGAAATGTCCAATCTCGAAAGCAGGAGACGAGGCGATAGTTCTGATCATTGCACAAGTTGTGGTTGGAGTCGACGACGAAGTAATGATAGGCAGCACCAACAAGAGCCTCAGTTTGTCGGTCTACGCGCTGCGCAGGATCGGAGGTCGTCGACAGAAACCCGGGCGTGTTTTGCGCGACGATGCAGCAAGCGTCGAGGACAACGCGGTGGTTGACGCCGTAAGCACCGTCGGCCGTCTGATCGTACTTGGGGAAACTCAGAAAGAAAGAAAGCGTTTGTACTGGATGATAAATGGCGACTGACTCTGGGATCAGCGGCAAAAAGTAGTCGGGGGCCGGAAAGCTTTGGACGTTCATGTCAAGAAGCGGGTAAAGATCATTCCCACGGTCGAACAATGACCATTGCGAAAGTGACCGGTTGATTGCCGGCCTGACTCAAAAAGCGAACGCGATGGCTTGGCGATGGCGTTGACCGGGATACTCAAGGGGCGGTCGATCCTAGAATCGGAGACATCCTCCGGCTCGCGTGAATCTCGCGTGCGGGCGCCTCGAGGCTGATAGCGACACTCGCCGAGTCAGCGTTCGACTCGTCGCCGTCGACCACAGTGTTCATGATTCATGATCCCGCTGAGCGCTGAGCGCTGAGCCCTCGACGCCAGCTCAACGCCTAGGCCATGGAATACTTAAAGCTGTGATTACCTTAACTGACATGAACCTTTTCTTGTTTCGTTTCTTCCGCTCGTTGTGCCCACACCCAAGGTCGTTGGAGAAGGAAGCGTGATAGTCAGAGCAACTTCTTACCGGAAATGATTCCCTAACATCGGAAGTAGACACCCGGCAGACGCTGGAGGTGAAGGCACCTCGACAGGTGTCGGGGATGAGCGGGTGCCAGCTTCACCTCAGCCAGGCTGAATACTCTCAGACGGCCTGCCTAGACTAACTAACTGGCCTGATTTTCCGTCGTTCTTACTACTCTACAATGTTCACTGACACTCCAATCGTGCTGCTCTCGGGCGGGCGGGCGTTCAACTCGGCGGGTGCCGCTATCAGCCACGAGGCGCCCGCACGCGAGATTCACGCGAGCCGGAGGATGTCTCCGATTCTAGGATCGACCGCCCCTTGGGGATACTTCATAGACTACGCTCATTGATGTATCTGCCTTGATTTTAAGTGTATTCTCCGCGGCAGTCTGTCACTTCCCTACGAACTTTTCCGTTCTGCCCGGATCCTTCTCAATGACGAGCTGAAGCAAGGATGTCCGCTGTGCTGCGAGCCATACGAACCGATTTCCACGAGGCATACGTACATCGATATCAAAATGTCCGAAGATCCTCGAGATGCAGGCCCTGGCTCTGTGTGTGACCGATACTTGCTATCAGCCGGCGGTCTCCTGCCACTCATCAAGGGCAACATCTGCGACCATATGACAAAGCGCGCCCTCAAGGACTGAAAAAGGCGCTAGCCGAGCGCGACACCGCTGTCGAGCCGTTCAAGCGCTTCTCGACAAGGGATGGTCTTGCGCGCCCAGCTCAGCAGCGAGCTCGATTACAACGCCAGCTCGGCGACGCGCAGGCATGCCTTGCCACCCATTCCGCCTTCGTCACCCGCCATCCAAGTTGAGCCGTGGGTACAACCGCGCATCTCTGGCCAGACTTGTGATATATCATCATATGTCGCACGGCACCTCCTCGAGTGCGACGTACTCTGCACTCTGGTCGGCGCATGCTGCTCGTCGTGTTTATCACCGTCGAAAGAGTCCCGTGGCGCCTCGTAGTCGTCGCCTTGAAGTTGAATGGGATTTAGAGCTGCCGCGTGTGATTATCCCAAGGCATCCTCCATTCTCGAGATCAGCCCCATTACGAACTCCCAATCTGGATCACCCTGGGCTTCTGCAGACCACACAACAGCGTCGCGTACGTTCCCCCAAAGCGCACCCCAGAAAGCACGAGGTTCGTCAGAGCCCTCGGGCGGTACGGTTTCCTCGGACTCTGGCGGTTTACGACAGTGGCGGTCCTGCAATGCAAGCTGCTGATCCAGTCGAAGGCGGTTCCGCCGTGTTTGAAGGGTGTGCAAGCCGGCCAGGAGCAGCAATGCGAGTTTGTGTCCCTGCGTCCACGTCTCGCAACGGATTTCCTTTGAGAACTCGTAGAGAAGATCGTGCTTGGCAACCCTGCACGCGTGAGGGTCGGCGGCAACCCAGGTGGTGGTCCACCAGCGGATGGGATCGGGACGAAGTACAGAGACCCATTCCCGCATGTAGGTAGGCAAGGGCTCGCGACGAGTGCCGTCCTCGTAGCAACACACCATCCAGACGAGGACCCAGACGAGGGCTTCGAGGTCGTGGCGGTAGAGGTGGTGGATCTCGTTGCGCTGTCCACTGTCTTTGAGGAGGTCGATGGCTGCGAAGGGGATGGGGTGCAAGGGGCGTGTGAAGTGGATGGAGGCGGAACGTGTTGGGGGTGTGGATATTGCAAGGGATTCGGGCGTGCCGGGTGGTCTTCGGGAATTGGAAGGAGGCGGCGAAAGGTTAACATCACTAAGGACGTCGGTTTCGGCGAGATCCCAGTCGTTCAGCATTGTCAGAAAAAGCTGAGGGCTTTTTGGAAGAAGAGCATGTGGCGGTTCGGCCTTGTGTTCTCGGGTGAGGGGAAGCTAAGCAGGACGGTGATGCTAGGGAAGACGGTGACGTCTGGGAAGAAGGTGATGGTCAGGAGGAGGATGTGTACGACTGGTGACCGATATCCACATACCCTTCAATCGTCCTTGTGCGCTTGCGACGGCGTCTCGGCGAGCGACGAGACTCGTTGAATACAGCCTGCGCCAATGCCACGATGAAGGAGGCTACGGCGTGATTGTACGATGTTTATACTGAACGCGCGCGAGCGGCGTGTTCCCAGCGTGTTCCCAGCATGCTCCTGCCTGTTCGTGTGCTCCTCCTGTTCAGATGAGATCGCGCTAGATAGTGCCAGTAATTACGTACTTGATTTTTTCTCCTGTCAAAAACGGTCTTGCGTTACTCGTCCAGCCCCCCTCGCGTCACTCGTTCAGCCACCTGCATGCCTTCCGTCCAGATCCCTGGGTACCAAGCATCCCGCGCCCCAGTGCTCAATCGCCCAACCTCCTGCGCATGTCGTCTGTCTAGCCCCCAACTTGCATGTGTCTCTCGTCTTACCCCTTGCGCATCACTCCAAGGCGTCCTCCATTCCCAAGATCTGTCCCAGCACGAACTTCATATCCGTATCCCCGGTCACGGTGTCCTTTGTGTATTCCTCAATCACGTCCCGCACGCTCCCCCAAAGCGCCCTCCAACACGCCAGCGGCTCGTCAGGCTCCTCGGGCTCCTCACGCGATATAATCCTCAAGTACAGTTCATGGAACTTTTTTTGCGCCATCAGCTGGCGAAAGTCAGCGTCAACGCGACCGAGTCTTCGATCGGTTTGTCGCTGGTACTGAAGCCAGGACATGTTATCCAGGAGCAGTATAGCGAGCTTGTGTCCCGGCGTCCACGTCTCGTGAGGGACCTGCTCTGGGAACGTGCGGATAAAGTCGTCCTTAGCAAGACTGCAACTGTGAGGGTCGGCGTCGAGCCATATCTCGTTCCACCAGTGTATGGGATCAGGACGGCGTACAGAAACCCATTTTCGCATGTAGGGAGGCAGTGGCTGGCGCCGCATGCCGTTTTCGTAGCAGCACACTGTCCAGGTGAGGACCCAGACGAGGGCTTCGAGGTCGTAGCGGTAGAGGTGGCGGACCTTGCCGCCGCGGCCGCGATCAACGGCATCGAGGAGGTCGATGGAGGCAAAGGGGATGGTGTGCAAGGGCCGCGTGACGAGAGGGGAGTGTGGTGGGGAGATGGTAGGGGTGAAGGAGCTGGAAGGAGGCGAGGGAGTATCAGGATACGCATCGGTGTCGGCGAGGTCCCAGTCGTTCAGCACCGCGCACAAGATGGCCTGCAGGGGCAGTGTCAGTGTCAACGTGTGCAGTGCGCATGTTCATGGTGCGGATGGGGTGAGGGGTCGGCGCAACAAGGTCGGCGGGTCGCCCAGATCTTCCGGAATCCGGACCGATGTACAGTTGATTGCAGCGTGGCACTGGGCCCTGGCAGTGCACTGGCAAATAAATCTGACCAGGAAAGTCTACTATAATACTTGAAACTTCCTACGTGCACCGCCGTTATGATTTTCTTCACCCTGCCGCTGCCAGAATGTTGCACTTCATTGTCAGATGGTGTATCATATTCCAGACACGCTGGAAATTCTAAACAGTCAGAGCTGAGCAATCACTGGTGATCACAGCGCCGGCATGGCATTTTGTGGCTCAGAGTAGGGCGCCTCCTACTGCTGCCCCAGAGGTCGTATCGCTGTGTAGAGCATTTCTTGGCCTGCTGGGATGTGTTCCCGCCCATGTCGCGGAGCCCCGTATGAATCGCGGCTATCCAGTGAGTTCGAAGGCGTAGGACTCCCCAGAACTATCGTGAACATCCCACTGATTTGTGTAAAGTCACAAAAAACAAACAAACTGGTATTGGATACGTACTACGTCGTACTCAGATAGCACGAAGCAAGCGGACTGTATTGAGGCAGAGTTGAGGGTCTTGAAGACCAGGATCCACATGCTTCTTCATCCTGTGCTTGACTGTCGAGGACGTGACGCCCCGGACGGCATTGGACGAGGGCCGCGCGGATAAGAGTAAGGTGGGTGGGCAGGTAGGGAGACCGAAACCGAGATGCGCGGAGCCGGGGTGCCTCTGCTGACCAGGGCGAGAGGGTCTGCGCCAGCATGCCGCAGTCGCCTGAGCTCAGAGTTCGCTTGGTCATACTGGGCCACCGCGCTGTTCACACGCGCGAGCTCAGACCGCAGGTCATCTCTCTCTGCTTCCAGCCGGTCTTTATCTGCTTGCAGGGCGGAGATTGTGGCGTGCACTGCGTCGTCGCGAGCGGAGCCGTCGTTGCTCGTGCGTTCGTGGCGCAGTCCTCTGTGACTGGCAGCCAGCAACTCGTAGTCTAACGTTACCTTCATGTTTTCCCGGTGTAACTCGTTGATCTGGTCGTCAGCCCTCCTGAGCTCGTCTTGCAGCCGTCGGTTTTCATCGAGTGCAGCATTTCTGGCTTCTTCTAGCTGTGATTTCTCGTTCCGAAGTCGTGAGTTCACGTTCTGTAGCGCGATGAGCGCACCCTCCAGACCAATTTTTCGACGGCGCAGTCCTTCCCTGTCGCGTTCCAGATCCTCGATCTGGTCGAGCAAATGCATATTTTCCGAGTTCAACTGCGCGTTGAGGTCGTTCATCCGTGCGTTCGCATCGCGCGGTCGCGAAATTTGGCGTATCAGCTCTAGCACAACGCCCCTATGAACATAGTCCGCGACAGGGGATAACGAAAGACCGGCCACCAAGGTGGTGTCGCTCTCAGCACTGCCAGATTCGCTCAGGTCGATGCTGGGGGCGCCTTGGGTGTTTGTGGCGTCTTGTCCTGCAGACTCTGAATTCTCCTGCGCGGTATCGTCTGCACCCTGCAGCACGACACGCACGTCGATGTATATACGCGTAGCACTGCCCGCTGGGTGTACACTGCGACAGATCCCGCATTCTTGGTGGGTGGCGTTGATGGCGAGGTTTGGACGGCAGGTGGGGCAATAACCGTGGCCTGAGGACATTGTCAGCGTCGACGTCCTCGCGCGAGCCGTGTGCTCCTAGTCTTGAGAATCGCTCGAGAAAAGTTGACGCACCGCAGGGGAAGAACTCGATTAGCGTCAGCAAGTGGTAGTCGAGACAGACGGCACAGTAAGCAACGATGATCTTGATCATGGCTCCTGCCGGGCAACGCTAAGGAAGATTAGGGCAACGCGCGGCAATGGTGGCGGGTTATAGGAGCTATCGGGAATCAAACCGGTGAACTTTGGGCCCATTGTTCGCTGCCCGCCATTGTTCAGAGGACATTGAGGCGTGACAGAATTTGGGAGAAGCACCTTGATGTGGCGCAAGGAACAGCCTTGAAAGGCGCAGGATGGATCTAGGTCAGTGTGCATTGGCTAAGCAGATGATGATTAACGACGTCCGAAGGCCAGAGCTTGCAGGTGAGCCAGCCCGCTTTCTTCGTTGACGATATCGCGGATGATCATCAGATGCTCTTGGCAAGGGTGCTCTGGATGGTCAACCTCCTCCTTCGCCTGTTCGCGTCCCCTTTTGTTCTCTGGCGAGAGAGGGCTCTGAGCGCGTCAGCCTCATATACTTTGTACAACAAGTCCTCTATGAGGCGACGGTGCTCCGACGCCCAGGATGAAGAGGGAGGTCCGGGGCGGTCAGCGGCGAAGTCGCGTTTCTCTATGCGGCACGCCGCATAAGAACCTGTACACCAAGCTTTGAGGCTGGGATTTATGCTGGTGTGGTCAAGCTTCCTCTCGTCGTCGTAGCAGAATACGACCCAGACAAGGACCCAGATGAAGGCCTCGAGGTCGTGGCGGTAGAGGTGCTGGACTTTACAGGTGCGCGCGTTCGTTGAGGAGGTCGATGGCGGCGAAGGGGATGTTGTGCAAGGGTCGTGTGAGGGAACTGGCAGCGGAGTCACGAGCGATGTCCCAGTCGTTGAGCATTGCTATGGAGGGGGGTAACGCGAGCAGCGAGGATGACGGCAGGAGACAAGTCACTGATCGGGGACGCGTCGCGATCGAACGGGCATCAAGCGGGCGGTCATGAGCAACTCGGAGCACATCGAGCTCACCGACCACAACCAGGCGTACGACCTGAATGCGCCGTACACGCAGCCGCTGCCGCCCTCCCCCGCCGTGCACGCGTCGCGGCCGGCGTCCCCGCCCGCGTTCGCCGTGCGCCCGGCATGGCGGCGGACGATCTACCTGCTGCTCGAGGTGCCGACGTCGTCCCCCGCCGCGTTTCTCATGCACGTGTTCATCACCGCCCTCATCGTCTTCTCTGCCCTCGTCACCGTGCTTGAGACCGTCCCCGCCTTCCACTCCGTCGGCCCCGCCGTCTGGTTCGGGCTCGAGAGCGCGCTGGTCGCGCTCTTCACCGCAGAGTACGTCGCGCGCTGCATTGCACATAGCACCACCTGGCGCGGCCTCATGAAGTGGCTGTTCTGTGAGTCGACCGTGTACCGCGTCCGCCTGCGTGCTCACTATCCATCCCCCCCCCCCCCCCCCCCCCAGCCTTCTTCGCCATTCTCGACGCTCTCGCAGTCTTCCCCTACTACATCGAGATCGCCCTCCAGCAAGACACCTCCATCCTCTTCCGCTTCTCTATCCTCCGCATGTTCAGGCTCCTGCGCGTCTTCAAGCCCTTCCGCTACAACTCCGTCGTCCTCTTGACAATCGAAGTCATGTACCTCAGCGTCCGCCGCAGCCAGCACGCCCTGCTCGCCATCGCCTTCTTCGTCGTCATGGTCCTCACCGTGTTCAGTACGTTATTGTGAGTATATGCGTGCCAATCCCAGTTCCTCTCGACGCTGACCCTCACCCCTCAGATACTTCGCCGAACGCGGAGTCTGGGACCCCATCCTCGAGACCTTCGTGAACACGGACGGAGATCCAAGTCAGTTTGCGGTAAGTGCTTTGCTTCGATCTGTCTGTTCTTAAAGGGAGGGTTCATGTTTCTTGACGTAGGCCTTTTCCCCCTTTCTACCCCATGCCTCTAACCTGTCGAACCTGTCAATTTACCCGACGTGCCGAACCTGACTAACCCATACATACACCTAGTCCATTCCCGCCGCCGCCTGGTTCGTCATTGTCAGTGCGTAGTCTGTCCTTTTGTATCTCTCTCACTTGCTGACTCGTGCTCCCCTTTCTCTCTCTTTCTCTCCGCTCTCTCCTCCTAACGCTCGCCCACAACCACAAAACCCACAACCACAAAACCCACAATCACAAAACACAAAAATACGAACAGCCATAACCACCGTCGGCTACGGCGAAATCACGCCGCGCTCCTTCCTCGGCCGCCTCGTGACGCTGCCGCTGTTGGTGTTTGGGTGAGTGCTAGTCGGGTTTGCCGTTCTATGGGGTGTTGGGTTCTGTGGCTTCGTTTTCGTCTCGCACACACCTCTCATTCGCCTACCCACCCACTCACTCACACCTCTCACTCACACACCTCTCACGCACACATCTCTCACGCACCCTCCTCACTCGCCCTCTCCTCTCACCCTCTCCTCCTTCTCCTTTCTCCTGCCTCCTACTCTCTCATGCTACCCTCACCCACCCTCTCTCCTACTCTCTTCACCAACTAACGTCACCCTCCACAGCCTCCTCCTCATCGCGCTCCCCTCCTTCGTCCTCGGGCGCGAGTTCAGCCTCGTCTGGGAGCGGATGGCGGGCCGGGAGGGGTTTTTGAACGGGCGGGAGGGGTTTGGGGAGGGGCGGGATGGGGTGAGTGGTTTGGTGTGTTGTTTGTGCGACTGTTTTCTTTGTGCTGCGCTTCAGTTGTTTGCTCCGCACCTTCGTTTCCTGGGCGCGTGCGTTTGCTGTGCGCGTTCGTTCGCTCTGCGCGTTCGTTTGCTCGTCGTTCTGCGCTTTGAGTTGTTCTGCGCTTTCGTTCCTGGTGTCGGTCTGATGTTCCTCGCGTTGTCCTCTTGCTCCTCGCATTGGTCCGTTATTTTTCGCGTTGGTCAGTCGGCCTCTATGCGTGGTTCATCCGTCTGCGTCACCTTCCTCTCGACTACTGACCTTCCTCTCGACTACTTACCACCCTCTCGACTGCTTACCATCCTCGCCTCGATTCAACATCATCCTTGTACCTTTCTTCTCCTGGTGACACCTCACCTTCTCTTCTCCTTTCCTCCGTATCCCCTCACCTCACCTCAATTGTCCTCTCTTCTACTACACCCACGTCAACTAACCCCGCCCCACCCAGCCCCACGACAACTACGACCACCACGACCACTACGACCCCCTGGACTCGCCCGCGGAACCCCTGTTCAGGCATTCGTTTACCAGACGGGGAGACGCGTTTGGGGGACGAGGGGATGATTATATGAACTCACGGGACGACTCACGGCAACGGGACGACGCGCGCCAACGGGACGACGTGATTGATACCCTGCTTGGGCGGACGCGGGCGGATAACGGCACACTGCGACCACCAGAGCGGTCAGCTGGGAGAGGAGGAGGGAGAGAGAAGAGAGAAGGGGATGGGTGCGTGTCGACTTATATTTCTTTCATATCTTATATGCTGTTCCTTCCATATCCTGCCGTTCACACTTTCTCAGCGCCAATACCTCCCTTCCTTTCCTTACCTGTCCTCTTCGTATATCTCCCTCGACTGATACGTTTCCTACCCTCGACTGACGCATCTTCCACCCTCGACTGACACGTTTCCTACCCTCGACTGACGCATCTTCCACCCTCGACTGACACGTTTCCTACCCTCGACTGACACGTTTCCTACCCTCGACTGATACGTTCTCTACCCTGGACTGATACGTTCTCTACCCTCGACTGATACGTTCCCTACCCTGGACTGATACGTTCCCTACCCTGGACTGATACATCTCCCACCAGCGCCACCCTCGCCCACCTCGTCACGCAGGTCGGCGAGCTCAGGGGGGTCGTGGAGCGGCAGACGCGGTTGCTGGAGCGGCTGTTGGAGGATCGGAAGACGGGGAAGGGGAAGGAGCGGGCTGGAAGTGGGGAATGAGATGATGAGCGATGGCAGGATAAAGAGATTGTGGATAGGGCAGAATGAGGACAGGGGAGACAGAATGTGGGCAGGGGAGACGGATTGTGGACAGGGGAGACGGATTGTGGACAGGGGAAACGGAATGTGGGCAGGGAAAATCGTGGACAGAGGAGACCGTGGACAGGGGAGAATGTGGACAGCGGAGACCGTGGACAGGGAGCTGCTCGAGAGGACGGCGTTTCCAGCTTAGAACCAAGCATTTTATACCCAACCTCGCACATGCATCAGATATCATAGAGTGTACTTGTACGCGCCGCTTCTTTGAGGTGGGAGTCAGGCGCGATTGAGAAATCGGAGTCAGGCGCGATAGAGAGTGGAGTCAGGGATACGTACCGTTGAAGCCTGAAATTCCTGCGCGGACACATGCATGGAAAAGATGGAAAAAAACCTCTGGATGGTACAGACAACTTCGGAACCGTGAATTTAGCGACGTGGATCTGAGTAGGTACTAGTAAAGAGAGGCGGACATGTGGTCCAGCTGATGATCTAGTACTGTATACATGCACGGAGATGCATGGTAGGGAATGGAAGGAGTGTGGGGAGCAGTGGTGCGTAAAGTACAGGACAGCCGGGACAAAGAGGACTGAGTGAGCCTGCTTAATTAAGTTGAGGGCAGCGCGGGAATCGTTGTAATCGTGAGGGCGGTGCGAGAGTGATTCATGAGAGTCGCGCGTGAGTTCATCGTGAGAGTGGGGTAGAGAGGGTCGCGAGGGCAGCGTGAGAGGGTCGTGAGGGCAGCGTGAGAGGGTTTTGAGGGCAACATGAGAGTGTATCGCGAGAGCGTACGAGGTGGTGGCGGGGAGGCGAGGTATCGGCGAAGAGGTTCTTGTCAGTAAGTAGCTTGATCTCGAGAAGCAGTTTGGGCGGAGAAGCAGCAAATTCAAGTCGGATAAGCTGTTTTTGCGTCCTAGAACCGTTGAGATGGACCCTCAGAGTGTCCAGCGTCACGTCCGCGACGGGATATATCGGGTAGGACGTGGGCAGTGTCCGGTGGGACGCCGCGGACGGCATCCAGTTCGGTACGAGACGCGCGTAGCTCAGTGCGGGCCATGCCAAGCTCTGCGCGGACAGAGTCGCGGACAGCGAGGGCAGAGTCACGTTCAGCGAGGGCAGCTTGAAGTTCGATGCGGACACGGTCGCGTTGTTTGAGAGCGGCGTCACGTTCCGATGTGACGAGAGCGTACGCGTGAGGGCTGTCCGATTCCGACCTTGAAGAGCGAGCGTTCCATTGCATACCACTGAAGGGCACGAAATTTTTGCGCTTCGACGCGGCGGGGTGGCATTTCTCGCACGTTTTGCGCTCGGCGTACGCCATGTTCCGCTCAGCGCACGCTATGTCCAGCTGGATGCAGACAGATTCGCGCTCGTCGACGGCGGCGTCGCGATCGCGAATAGCAGCGTCGCGATCGCGAACAGCAGCGTCGCGCTCCCCGATTGCAGTTTCGCGGTCGTGCATGGCAGCCTCGAGTGCGCGAAAAGCAGCGTCTCGTTCGGAGCGCGCCGCTTCGCGGACATATATGTTGGACTCGCGCTCGGTGATGACAGTGTCCCGTTCTGCTCGGGCGATGTCACGCTCTTGGCGCGCGAGCTGTAGCTCTGCGTTCGTAAGATTCCGCGCTGTCTTCTCGGCGTCGAGCTCGGCTTGAATGCGCTCCAGTTGCTGACGCATGCGGCGGACGCTGTCGTCCCTGTCGACGGACTGTTGATCGGCGCGTCGTACGCGTCGTATGTCGATGAACACCCTCGGGAAGAGTACCGATGTCTGCGTATTGCGGCAGTTGGGACATGTCATGCTGCCTCGCGCGCTTGAAGGACAAGCGTTGATGCAAGAGCTGCAAAACGTGTGACCTGGAAATTCAAAAGCCGTCAGCAGGAGTCACTGTGGATGTAGGGACAACGTAGAGGTTATCGGTAGCAGACCGTGGTTACACCTCGTCGAACGGGTCGACAGTGTGTCAGGCGAGCAGCGACGCTGTGACTCGAGACGGCAGGCTAACATAGAAGCATGACCTCACAGACGCACTCACCACAGTGCAGGACACGGATATCTGCGAGGGAGCGGTCCTCGAGGCAAATAGGACAATGAACTCGGAGGGCTGGCATGTGTTGTAAGGCGAAAAGCCGAGCTCAAGAGAACAAATAATTGAGAGTAGGGAGGAGCGAATTCACGCTGATCACTGCCATGCTGAGGATTTATATACACACTCAGGCACCGGTGATCAGCCAGCGATTATGCACAGGCGTGTTCATGGACGGTTTATGGCTTTTTGTTGACCGTTTGTGACAGGTCTGGTGACCGCTTGCGGCTTGTGACATGTTTATGACCAGCTTGTCACAAGTTCGTCCACGCAGCGGGATCGCCATTTTCTTACTGATCACCTCCTTCCGGTCACCCTGGCAGAACAAAGGACACTACTTATTATCAAGAACACCTCTATGTGATGGTATGTTCCCCTCGAGTTTCGCCGATATAAACCAGGAGAGAGTTCCACTGAAATGAGGCCAATGCACTCTGACCGATATTCTCGACGAATACACAGCGATCACAAGTTGCCCTTGCAGCTTTACGTGGACCCTTCTATGTGGAGAAGTTATGGGCCGCGTGAAGGGGCCCTCGCAGAATAGAACGGTGCCGTCGCAGGATAGACCGGGCTGGTCTGACTCCTGCCAGCGCGGGGGGCTCCAGCATGCGCAGGCGACAGAGCAGCGCAATTCGCACTCGAGGAGGTGCCGTGTAACATGCTGTAGGTCTTGCCGCGGTCGTACCTACTAAGAGGATGGCGGGTGTCAAAGGCGGGATGGATGGCGAGGCATGCCTGCGCGTCGCCGAGCTGGCGCCGTACTTTATCGAGCTCGTAGTCAAGCTTCGCGCACGAGACCTTCTCTTTTTCAAGAGCAGTGCGCATGCGCTTGAACGCCTCGATAGCGGTGTCGCGCTCGGCTAGGGCCGTTTTCCGGTCCTTCAGGGCGCGCTCTACCCTGTGGTCACAGATCTTGCCCTTGATGAGTGGCAGGAAACCGCCGGCTGATTGTAAGTGTCGGTCGCTCTCAGAACCGTGCCCTTCATTTGGAGACTCCCCGGGCATCTTGATATCGACGTACATGGGCCTCCCGGAAAGCGGATCGTGCGGCTGGCGGCACAGCGGACATTCCTGTTTGAACTCGTCATTGAGGGAGACTCGGGCAGCACACTCTCTTCCAAGCGTGTGGTCTGATAGTGTGGGTGTCAGTGCTGTCCATGGTTGTGGTACGAGGAGTGGCGGACGTCGTCGCAGAGACCAAAGAGAGCGAAGGCTGACGTACTGCAGGGGAGGATACATGACATATCCTCAATGGGGTGGCCTAAGAGGCAGATACAGCAATGAGCGGAAGCCATGAAGTGTGCCGGTCAATGCCATAACCCTCGCTTTTTAAGTCAGGCCGGCAATCAACCGGCCACTTTCGCGATGGTCATTGTTCGACCGTGGGAATAATGCCCAGTTCGTTGAGTGATGATGTGTTTGGCCATATTTACCCGCTTCTTGACATGAACGTCCAAAGCTTTCCGACCGTCGACTCTCGTCTGCCGCTTCCTCCAGATCCCGTCTATGTCTATCATCCAGTAAAAACACTTGTTCCCTTTCTAGTCTTTCCCAAGTACGATCAGACAGCCGACGGTGTTTACGGCGTCAACCACCGCGTCGTCCTCGACGCTTGCTGCATCGTCGCGCAGAACATGCCTGGATTTCTTTCGACGACCCCCAAGCCAGCGCAACGCGTAGACCCAGGCACCGACATCCTCCTCGGTACCGCCTACTCTTACTTCGTCAACTCAGATAACGAGAACGATAGTCAGGACTATCCTCTCGTGTTCAGTTTTCGTTCTTGGCAATGGCCGGGTACGATCCCTGATCACTGGTCTCGAGCCCTAGTATGCGACAGCGTCAGCCAATTTCCACTAGAAACGGCCAGCGACAGCGATATGTCCAAAATTGTCAGGAGGGATGATGGCGTATGCATAATCACCAATTATATAGGGTCCAGTGCGTTGCTCCTCTATGTTCCCGTGTATGCTCATTCCCCGTCTTAAGCGAGCGCGTGTGAGAACGCTCACCTGGTACCCAAGGCTGAGACGGACTGGTTCAACGCCAACCACACGAATCAGTACAACCAGGATCGCGACCGATACACATCGCAGGACCCAGCCAATGGTGTCTGCCTCCGATCCGATATCCGCAACTGCTTGGATCGAAAAGCGGTCGTGTTCGTGCCATCGTGCGACCGGACGTGCTTCGTTGCCTATCTCATCTCTAAAAACCAACTGGACCTACCCAGCTATTTCCACAGAGCGCGCATCAACCTTTAGGACCGCGTAGCTCTCGAATTCCTCTACGCTCGCTTTGCATACAATGTGTTTGGACAAATCCCGCTATTCCTGCGCCAACGTTCAGACAGCACCAGCGCCAGCGTCATGCACAGACCTTCACATTCAGGCAAGTTATATATGCGGGAAGGTGGCATCCTGTCTGACGACACATTCTTCAGAGGAAGGCATCGAGGATGAAAACGCGTATGATGCTGAGGTGTTGAGAATAGAGGCTTTGAAGGAGGACTGGTTTCAGAAGCACCCTCAGATAGTACGGCAGCCGTCGGCGCACGACGAGCAGTCTATCGATGTCAGCATGGCCCATACTGCGAATGTGCCCGTCCAGGATGGAGGGGCGACTGTGTAGCTGGCGTTGTCTTTTTGCGTTCGACCTCGTCGTGTGCGCGGACGCCAGCGATGGCCGCAAGCGCCCATTTTCTGCGGAAAGCGCGCGACCAATCACGAGGTACGACATCATCAGCTTCCTTCATCTGCATTCGACTCTACAGCGTATAATACAAAAGGATAATGTACAGAACTAGCAGTAAATATGATAAAATGTACAGCAACAGTGATACGCGAACGTACTGCTGCGAACTAAGAGGAGGCCGTCTAGCGTAAAAAGGTGTTCATCAACAACAGTTGTCCCCTCATAATACCCAAATTACGCTTGTCGTGAAGTTCTATGAACATGCAGATGAGGAGGAATCAAGAAAGGCGAAAGCTGGTCATCGAGACGGTGGCGGCTATGCAGTCGGTCGGCCACCGTCTCGCGGTGACAATCTTAGCGAGCTCGGTGGTCGCGAGCGCACCAAGGTACCCGGAGGATCAGACAAGTGCTGGACCTCCAGCGGGTTCGTTGTCCGTGACATCCCGACCGGAGTGCGTTGTTCAGCCTTGCGCCGTTCGATACCCAGGAGCAGCATCTCACGCATATTCTCCTCCAGCACAGGCTTCGTTAGTAGCCTGCACATAACAATTATCAGTTTTTGTCGCATAAAGGGTAATCGAACTAGACTGACCGATTTACCCCCGCATCGAGGTACTCTCGCTGGTCCGTCTGGAGCGCGTTCCCAGTCACGCCAACCAGAAAGTCATCCCGCCCGAGCTCGCGCAAGCGCCGCGCCGCGCCCACCCCGCTGACCACCGGCATTTGGTTGTCCATGAACACCACGTCGAACCGCACCTCCTCCCCAGGCGTCGGCGGCAAGCACAGCGCGCCCACCGGATCGCTGATCTCGCTCGAGGGGCTCGCGATCACCTCGCTTACGCCCATGAGCTTGAGCGCGACCGCCCCGTTTTCCGCGACGGCGACCGTGCAGCCCATGCGCTCGAGCATACGCTTCATCAGCATGCGCGTCGTCTTGTCGTCGTCGACAACCAGCACGCTGGTGCCGTCGAAGCGCTGCGCCTGCAGCCTGGTCGTGCTCGCGCTGATCGCCGCCTCGAAGGTGGGCACCGAGGGCGACGGCAATGAAGGGGGCCGCGGTCCTGACAGTAACTGCAGCATCGGCGGGCGTGCTGGAGTAGGCGTCAGTTGTTCGGGCATATATGCTGATGAGCGCGGAGTCGTTGGGTTGGATAGATCCTCGTCGAGCCTAGAGGATGCCGGGATCGGGGACATGGGTGTGCCGTGCAACGCCGTTGGTGCGGTCGAGGGTGCAAACTCGGCTGGAGGTACGAAGTCGCCTAGGGTCCGCGTCGGTACAGTGGTAGTCGCGTATCTTCGCAGCATGAGCTCGAACTGACCGCCTATGCTGACATTCAGCGCGCTGTGCATAGCATGTGTGCCTGACACTGACCTTGATCCATGATGCCATGCATAGCCGACCCCGACCGTCCGGTGCGCACAGAGCTGGTGTCTAGCGAGGATTCATTCCGGTGCCGCGGGGCATCCCAGGGTCTTGGCGGTGCCACCACAGCATGGTCCGTGTTCGAGTTCGTACCCCCAGTCCTGACACTGACAGTATTTGGCGCGAACGAAGCAGAGGTCCTGGCACCTACGTCCCTCGTCACGTCCTCCTCATCGGTATCCGGTAATGAGACAGGAAGTATATGCGGTGTTGCAGGTCCCCCCGTGCCTGGCGGTGGCGGACCGCGAGCCAACAAGGTCTTCTCCCCAACTCCTAGAGGCAGCTCCACCCAGAAGGTCGAGCCGGCGCCGACTCGAGAACGTACGCCCAGCCTTCCGCCGCTCAGCTTGACGATTTGCCTCACGAGCGCCAACCCAAGACCCGTGCCTTTGCCGCCCTGCTGTCGGCCTTGCTCGGTCTGATTGAACGCAGCTGTGGCGTTTTGTCAGGCATGGAACAGCTCGAAAAGTCACGATACGCACAGAAGAGCTTGTTGTCCACCATATCCTGAGCGCGAATGCCGGAGCCGGTGTCGCAGACCTCGATGCGAACGACGATCCTGTCATAAGGAAGCCCAGCATTGTCCTGATGCCGGCTGCCCGTCGAGTAACCTGACCTCGGTCTTGCCGAATGTTGAGAGGCACCGTTCAGTGTCCTCTCCGGGCTGTCCAGCGCCTCCTTCTCCGCCATATCGAGCTTCTCTGCCGCCTCATTTCTCGCTTCAGGATACACCAAGCGGGTGGTGATCGCAAGCTTTCCCCCAGCGGGCGTGAACTTGCAGGCGTTGCTGAGCAGTATCGTGCATGAGTCAATGCTCACGGCATTCAGCCTACCTGGAGCTTACCTCGCCAAGTTCGTCACAATCTGCCGGAGACGCGTCTCGTCGCCCATGACGCGTCCGACAGAGTCGTCCGCCGGCGCCTCCGCAAGCGAACTCGCGACCTCCGCTGGCGTCATTCCCATGGCCTCGTACGCCGCGCGCCGCGCCGCCACGTCGATGCGGTCGTCCAGATCGATGACGAGCTCGAGCCCTCGGGCGTCCGTCGCGAGCCGCAGGGGCACGAAGAGCGACCGCATAACAGAATGGAAGGAGTACGGCACCGAGAGCGACTCGAAGCGGCCACTGTCCATCCGGTTGCTATTTGCGATGAGTGCGTGCCACAAAACGGAAAGCAAGTAGATTGACGCACAAATCGAGTACATCGTTCAAGACCTTGCTCATCATGCTCAAGCTGCCCCCAAGCGCGTTGAACTCTACTTGCTCGACCTTGCCTGATGCCTCCATATTTTGTACAGCGAGAACTACATGACGCGAACGTTAGCGCAATGCTTATCATTAACAGATACGATACTCACGCGCCGTATTCAGCGGTACCCTGACCTCGTGGAAAACATATCTATGGAGATAGAGTCAGACATGCGGCAACGCTAGCCAAATGCGGTTCGCGAAGGCTTACGAGGTCAGTCGTCGCTTCGAGTCGGCCGCCTTCCGCTCATTGCACCGTGCATCCTGCGTCTGCTCAATCTGCATCTTGAGCTGCAACGTAGTGATGAATAGCTTTCGCGCAGACTGTGAATCGTCAGTTTATGGATTTTTCCCATCGAACCTCGGGCACGTACGCGCTCGCGCTGGAAGTGCATGTAGATGAGCACGGCCTCGTAGACGACGAAGTTGATTAGGTCTATGAGGGTCGTCAGCAGCGGAAACACAGACGCACACAGGCACACGTACTGCGGATATAGCTGACGCGATCTGGCAAGATGAGGCATATGGAGCTGCAGCACAGTCAGGGGACCATCCCAGGCGGGCATGGACACCGAACGTACAAAATCCAGAAGATAAGCGCGCCAAGTGCTGCTGGAAACCGCTTGAGGTTTGCGCCGTAGAGAGCGACAGCTTGCAGTGCGGCTGTATAACTTGCCCAAATTGAACGACGTCCTCACGCCGGTTAGAAACGACATACTAATACGTTGCCAGAAAGTCCTTGCTGCCGCAAGTAAACGATGAATGCTCGTCGTCGTACAATCCGCAAAGATACACGAAGAGTACTTGGTAGAACGCCCTAGGGTGATGATCAGGACGGAGGTTGAGATCACGAGCACAGCACGCACCATGACCAAGTCGATATTGATAGGAATACTTGGTAGCTGTAGGGGTACTTGACGGGGAAGTCGTAGGCGCACATGAAAGGCAGGGGCAATGTCAAGACGGTGGCGATCTGGAGCAGAGTTAGAAAGACTATCATTGACTGCAGATAGACACGCACGCCATAGTAGTAAATCTGTAGAGTCATCAGTATACTTGCGTAGGTCACCGGTAGAAGCGTACCTTGTCGGGCAACTCGATCGGGTCAGGAATGAATACTGCACCCAGCACATAGTTGATCAAGAAGAAGACGGACGCCCAGAGGGTGCGACGTTTCGAGGTCTGCCACTCGGAGGTCTGGTACTCCTGCTCCGTCTTTGGGTCGTCGAAGCGCGAGCTGAAAAAGTCCACGATGATGGGCCAGATCGTCCACCTGCAGAATGCGAGCAGAGGGGCTGACGCCCATAAGCCCGTATGCGGTGCAGCTGCGTTGTTGACGTCGGGTTTCCAGCTGGACGCGTCGTCGAAGACAGATGCGGCGTCCGTCTCGGACTCGTTCTCGCCCCACCCGTCCGCCCAGGACCGGTCAACGACGACCTCGTCAACCAGACCGTCCGCGTGAGGCGCTGGATGGATAGGAGTGGGCGGTACGAAGGTCGGCGAGGGGAGCGGCGGGACGCAGGTCGGATCGGCGAAGGGGAGGGTGGAAGGCGTGCCGAGTCGCTTGCGCACATGTCCTTTGGTGCGTGCCCATTGTGCGGCGAGATGGAAAGGGAAACGCAGGCGGAGGTGCGGCTTGTTCGGCGTTTGAACCGCTGGTGGGGGGAGCTCCTTCGAACTGAGGGGCGACTCGGCCCAAAAGCGCGTCGGGGTCTTGTCGCCCACGGAGGACGACGGCGGAGACGACGAGGACTGCTGCAGTTGCGCCGGCGTCGAATGAGGCATAAAGCGGAGAGCCGGCCGCGGCTTGGCTATCGCCATATACACCGTGCCAAGGGTGTCCCTGCAGAGGTAAGGCAAAGGGACTGCGGCTAGGCGACTGCTGTCCTTATAGAAGGGTCGCGCCGTCCTTCGCGGGTTGGGCGCTGTGAACGACGGTGACAACGAGGATAACTCATCTCGCGCGGCTGTACAGCGCTCTTAATAGGCGCCCGACCCAGGCCGCTGTCGGCTTTGTGTCGGCTGCCGCGCTGCGCACCCTAAACTGCCAATTCATTGATCGGGGGTTCAATTGCAAGGCGCGTCAGTCACGTGTAGTGTTGTTCCTGTCATTCTCGATCACGTGGAACGGCGCGTCTCTCTTTTCCGGACGCGCCGACGCGGCTTAACCGCGACGGAGATGGTCAAGGCGCGCTGCGTCGTCTGCCAGGATGTGCACAGTTTTGGTGACTTTCGCTCTCTGCCGTGCGGACACTGCTACTGCCACCTATGTATCGACCTCATCCCCCTCAACGAGCGCCGCAAGCGCGCGTGCCCCACCTGCCGCAAGGAGCATCTGCAGTCGCAGCATTTCCGGCTCTACATAGACCTCGTCGAGGGCATTGAGGGCGATGCCGAGCATGTTGCGTCTGGGCTTGAGCGCATGGCGCAGGAGCCGCATCTTCAGCAGGCGTCCAACGTCACGCGCGCGACCCAGAAGCTAGATCGCCTCGCGGCGGCGATGCCCCCCAGCGACGTGACGGTGCGTGGTGCGAGCTCTACCAGCCGGCTACTGTCTGACTCTCACTAAGGACCGGCTTCTGCGTGCGGTGGAGGACTTTCGATCCCGCATCGAGCCCGCCTTCATACGGTTGGAGGAGCAGAAGCAACAGATAGATGCCCTGAAGTCCGCAGCGGAGCGCAGACTGGCCACTGTCAAGGGTCTGAACGAGAGCCTCGAGAAAGAGCGCAAGGAGAGTAGCAAAATTCACCGCCGGTTGGCCGACACCACGAAGAAGCTCGACGACGCGCTAGACTGCGCGGACCGGTCGCGGAAATGGGCGGAGGGCGTGGAGGCGGAGAAACTTGAGACGCAGAGAAACTGCGACGAGGCACTGCGCGCACTCGCAGGGAAGACGGCGGCGCACGACAAGCTCGCGGCGGACAACAAGCGCTATACTGGCCTGCTTGACAGCCAGAAGAGCACGGTGCGTGTCTTGGGCCTTGCCTGCGGTGCATTTCTTAACCCCGTCCAGATCGAACGCTACAAACGCGAAAAGTCGGAGCTCAAGAAGGAGATCAATGGCCTGCGCCGCGAACGCGATGAAGCACGCTCAGAGGTCGACACCATGACGCAGCTCGACGACCGCTCGGACCTCACCTTTGACGACTTCTCCGAGTTCTCTGCACCTTCATCTTCCAGAGCCGTCGCTGCACGCCCCCTCCCATCCATCTCCCGTGGCATCGTGCCTTCCGCCCGCCGCGTCTCCTCCCCCTCTGTCTCCATCTCCCTCTCTGCCCCGCCCTCCTCCCCGCCGACTTACACGCCCATCGAGGACGACTTTGAGGACTGCATGCCCCCGCCCGGCTTCCGCTCAGACTGGTCTACTACCGGCATGCGCGCCGGCACCCTCGCGCGCAGCGTCAGCGTCGGAATCAAGCGTAAACTCGCCCAGCGAGAGGACGCGGCCCCCGGCCCTCGGGTACCCCAAGTGCTGGGTAATACTCTTCGGCTCGACAGAAACGGTCGCCCCTTGGGGCCAATGGCGTGCGGTCCCAAACGCTCCCGACGCGCACCACCTGCTTAGGCTTGTACCCCCAGTGACGGATCATCCTCATCAGTCTCCATTATATCCACATCTTGTTGTAGAATACTCATGGATCGCATTCTTGCTTCACGGACCAAGGTACATAATATGCATGAGTCGCCGAAATATCCCAATGCGGTAATGCACAACAAGGGCTTTCCCGTTCGGTAACAATAATCCCTCAGATCACCACCACCATCGCTCCTGACCTACTTACGACCTGCTCTCTCCCTCTCTACTGACCTCGCAAACAGCACGCACATCTCGCTCATGTCTCGCGCCTCATCTGCATCTACCAGCCGCGCATCTAGCAGAGCGACTAGCAGAGAAGAACAGCCCCGGGATCCATGGTGCGTAGGATTCGTATCGCTAGAGATCGCCCCCCATGAGATTGACACACTTCACGACAGGACGCTACACGCACAAGCCCTGATCGCCTCATGTCCTCGCTCCACTGCTTTCGACGCGCTCCTGCGCCAGCTGCTAGTCCTCAGCCTACGAGAAGCAGCACCACCGGTCTCTGGTGGCGCTGACCTCCTCCAAGAATGTCTCACCGCCGTCCTCCCCGTCTGCGATGCACCGATCCTCCTGGAGGGCCTGACCCAATTGTAAGTGCTTGCCCGTCGCATACTTGCGGTCCGCTAACCAGGTTGGCAGTTGCATCGGCGCTGAATCTGAGCCCGGGTTCCCTCGAGAGCCGCCGTTCATTGACGCTTGCAACGCGGCGCTTCGCGAGCTCAAGACGCTGCAGATCCCGGGACGCTCCTTGCTGGACCCAGTCGACATCCAGATGGCCAAGGGCAAGTGTCGCAGACATCCGAATTGTGACTGTCCCCCCGATTTCGTGTTGCTGCCCTGCACGCATCAGGCGCTGTCCGAACAGGTTGCAGAGACCGCTGTATCCCCGGAAGATGTTTTCGCGTGCGGGTTCTTCAGCTTCAGGCCTGGCGGGGATTGTCCTGACCCTCCTGCGTCGGGCTACACCACCAAACGCTCTACCAAAATCAACGCGTTGGAATATCTGAAGCTATATACCGTCCATGCACGTGCGTTCTTTGACCTGCACACTCTAGTATCCCATGTCAACGGGTCGTCCTTGACACTTCACAGCGCGCCCGGGGGCGCAGCCCATCAGCCGCTGTGCGATGTTCGCGGCGGAGACACTGGCCCAGTCGCCCAATACGCCGTTCGTGCTGGGGCTCTTCATCCTCGGTCAGCGTCGAACTCCTCTGCGCCACTTCCTCGTACCCATACTTACCGCCTCCTTGACTGGGACTCAGATAGCACCGTGCATGTCGCCTGCTTCGATAGGCAGGGCATTGCATACCTGAGTGGCCTCGACTTCATCGAAGATCTCCCCCGCTTCCTCGTGCTCCTCTTCGCGTTGCAGCGACTACCGCGCACCATGACCCATCCGACTCACACACCAGCAAAACGCGAGCGTGGTCAGGATGCGATACTGACCGGTTCAAGGCCTCCCGGTGGAGAGGATGCTCCGCGCGTGCTGCAGGTCATAATAGCAGAGCGCTTGAAGCCTTTGTCGCAGTTATGGGGTCAGCCGTTCGTGAAGGGCTGGTTCCAGGCGCAAGAAGGTGAATGGTGACATGGGTAGATCTTTCCCTCACTAACGGGCACTGTCAGCACACTACAAAGCGTGGACGAGTGGCATCAAGCACAGGGAGATTACGGCGAACACCTTGCTGTATCGCGAGTCGTAGCCAGCAGACTAAGTATGAGGACAAAATAGCTCAGCACGGCGCGAACAAGTTAGACAACCGTGTGTTTGGCGAACTTACAATGGAAAGATGTAGAAAGGCCGTGCATAAGCAGATTTGTCGAGGTTGACTCATACGCGCAAGATTTGTGTATCCGCCAGCGCTCCTGCGTGAGCGCCAGCTCGGTCGCCCGAGGGCAATGGTGCATTGCGCTATGCATAGGGTACATGTGGTCATATAGCGTAGGGGAAAGCATAGTACAGGCAGCGAGTGAGAGAGCGATAAGATTATTTCTGATGGGCGTATTAGCTACTGGCCCGCAAAACAAGGATTTGGCACTCACCAGGATGATACCGTCGAATCTCTGCTTGAACCACGCCATCGTGTCCTCCTTCTTCACCTTGTGCTGGAAGCCGATGCGCGCCTTCTTCTGCTTCCGCCGCGCAACGCGCGCGCCCGGGCGGCCCATCACAACGTAGAAGTCCATGCCAAAGATACCGATGCCGGGGTCGTACCGCGCACCGAGATCGATGTGCTCCTGGATGCCGAACCCAAAGTTGCCGGTCTCCGAGAAGTTCTTCCTCCGCAGCTCGTACTCCTTCACCTTCAGGCCGCGCTCAAGGATCTCCTCAGCCTTCGGCCCACGGATGGTGACGTGCACAGCGATCTTCTCGTTACGCCGGATACCGAACGTGCGGATGGTGTAGCGCGCCTTCGACGTAACCGGCGTCTGACCGGTGAGCTGTTCGAGTACCTTGGCCGCCCGGGTCAAGCGATCACCAGACTCGCCGACGGAGATGTCTGGAGGAGGGGAAAGGTAAGATGAGTGGGTGTTGTGGGGGAGAATGGGCGGGGACATACTGATGACGAGCTTGTCGATGCGGAGCTCGCGCATCGGGTTTGTCGGGGCTTTTGAGTCGGCCTAGGGATCGTCAGCATCGTTGGGGACGTTCAGCACAGTGCCGACGCACCATTTTTGATCTTGAGGGTGTTCGTCGCCGTGCGCGCTTGGACTGACGGAGTGCGTGCTGGGACCTGGCTCACGTGACGATCGAGCGCTCAGCCACCCAAAGTCGAACTGCAATGATCCGGCAAATGCCGAGTCGCATCGAACGCGCCTCTCCGGCTCTACGCCAGCGGTCAGGCGGTCGCTGGGCGGTCGTTCTGGCTCTGTCTGTCACTATGCAAATGTATTGTCATCAGCGTACACGGTCTATCTGGCTGTGTAGCTATTGATGTTACCGATAAACGTACACGTCGGAACCCATCGTTTAGGATGATCCTTCGTGCTTGAATTTTAACAAGGCGTTGACATTGGAATGGCGCCCGATTGTGTGCATGAAATGTTGCTTCCTCCTCGTTCTCGTCAATCACACGTTGTGCTTCAAGCAGGCATGAAGGTCGGTCACATTATGAGCGAGAAGTGGAGATGAGCAGTGTTCAGGGTGGTACATGGTATAGTAGTAGAAATACAGAGTGTTACATGGAAGACATCCCGGAACCAATAATTATGAGCTTCATGAAGTAGTACAAGTCATACCAACGCGGAAATGTATGTGCGTCTAGACGATGATGCGATGCCGATGTATAGATGCAAGATATGCAAACTTCCCATGTTTGCCCACGTCCGAAAGGAACGAGATTCGAGACCACAACTGGCCGTACGGTCAGCAAGAATTGCGCTCCGTGCGCGGGGACTCCGCGAGCGGGGACTGCGCGCGAGGCGATTCGCGGCGAGAACGCTTTGGTGAAGCTTCGGGAGAAGCGCTGCGCCTCCTCTTCAGAGGCGGCGCGCCGTCCAAGATGTTGGCGGATGGCAGTGCCCATGGTATCCGGGGTGTCTCCGGCGGCGGCGTAAAGGACGCGGCAGTGTGCTTTCCCTCCATCCCGGGCAGGTTCGGTACGTTCATGAACGCGTACGATAGCTTGCGCGCAGGAGGTGAGAACGATGATACTTGAGTGTACCTGTGAAGCACCGTCAGTGTCGTCGCACGCGAAGTATGCAGCATCGCTTACTCGTCATCCTCCATCTTGCGCTTCAGGGCATTGTATCTCCTGGCCATCTCGTCGCGCTCATTCTTGATCTGGATAGCGCAGTCTCGCGCCTGCCGGACGAGGCCCAGGAGACCCAGCGTCGCGGCGGCATGGACCTCGGCGCGCTTGCGCCACAGGCCACAGTTCGCGCGCAGTGCCGCGTTCTCCGCCTGCATTCGGGCGCGATCGATGAACTCGACGTCGGCGTTCTCGACTCTCGCGGCCGGCTTCTTCTCGTCGGTGTCGAAGTACAGCTTGCGTATACTGGGCATGATGTGGGGGCGTAGGTACGCGGGGACGAGGGCCGGGTCGATGTTGACTGGATGTACCATATTAGACGCTGCGTTACCCAGCCATCGATGACTCACCAACGGTGTACGGATTCCGACATATGGGGCAGCAGTGCAGCGTCGTATACGACTTCACGGCGTCTATCACGCGCACTATGCAGGGATAGCAGAAGATGTGTCCTGCGTTGCGTTAAACACAGAAATACATTATTCTGCAAGATGACTCACCACAAGGCAGGGAGATGGGCTGCTTCTGCTCGTCGAGGCAGATACTGCAGGTCGACATGCTCGACGATGGAAGGAACACGAGTGTGTTAGTGCTGGTGGTTGGCGTGTTACGATGGATGTGTGGAGAAAGGCCGTCAGGGCTGAGCAGGCACTTTATACAACATGCGACGGAGTGAAACGAGATATGGCGTCCCGGATACCCCCGATACAGAGGACGACAGCCCAGTCTACTAGGCGTCGTAGGCGTGGCTACGGCTTGACGTAGCCGAGACCGAAGACCTGCGCCAGGCGAGCGGGAGCGGACGCGGCGGGGTTCGAGGCATCGCCACTGAATACCGGGTTCGCAAGCTTCCATGGTGTCATCTCTGCGCACCGGAAAAGCTGGCCTCAGCTAGGTCGCGGCGCGCCTAGAAAGGTAATTTGTGCACAGCAAACGCGCTGTTCATCTTTTTGTGAGGGAGTTTGCTGGCAAAATTAAGAGGTTCGAAAACACACATGAGCATGGCTTCTAGCGTCGAGCTTTGCTCATTGAAGCAGTTAGTATGCACGCCCTGCACGAAGACGGCGAGAAACATCAGGAACGAGGTCGATGAAGGTCGGTGCCAGGTCGGTGCTGAACTTGAACCGATGGGCGTGAGGTCTAGCCCTTGCTCACGGTCACGTGGAAAGCGGCTGATTGCATCCCGGCCCGGATCTTGTGTCGAAGTTCAACGCCGGACTTGCCTCGGACTTCCCAAACCAGTCTCCCAAGGAGAGCTCGGTAGATAACCGACTGTTATTTTGTCGCACACGTAGACTCTTTGTTGCCATTCAAGTGGTCATGGCGAAAGATGACTTGTATGTGTGATAATGAGTGTACTTTGATAAATAGGTCGATACTGTAGTACAACAGGCAGTCCGGGCGAACTCCACTCGAGACGTGGATGAGAGGATGGGAGGTAATGAACAGTACATATGGTATAGTGCCTCCCAGTTACAGCGAGTACTGCTCGAAGAAAGGTAGGAGGTCAGACTGCGTGAGATTGAATGGCGCGGACAGGCCGTCCTTGTCCGAGCCCACGACAGTGGTCGGCCAGATATGTTGCATATCCTGCACGCGATAACGCCTGACCTGGCCCCTGTCTCCCACGCCTCCCCACACCCACAGATTAGTGTTGGCGTGTGGAGAGGCCTGCGCGTACGCGTTAGCGGCGAAGCCGTTGCGTTGCGCCCAATTCTTGGAGAAATCGTCGATGTTGGGCTCCGTGCCTTCGCCTTTGTGAGCCTTGCCGTTATATGGGACGGTGGTGTCGCCAGTCCCATGAGTGAGGAGGATGGGCACCTGGCGTCCGGGCTGACAGGCATCATCCGGCAGCGCAGCCGGGTAGTATGCACCCGATGCCATACCGAAGGCGGCTACGCGACCGTTGACCTCGGGGGTACAAGCGAGACGGTTGGCCTAAGACTAGTCAGTGTCGCGCGCAATGGTATTATGATCAAGCACGCACAAAGCCGCCGCCGTTGGATTTGCCCGATACATATATCCTGCTGGTGTCGATACAGAGCGCGTCAGCCATCTGATCCAGAATGGCGAGCGTAAATTCGACCTGTTCAGCGATTAGAAACAGCCTCCAAATGCGAGTATATGCACATACATCATGCGCGTTGGGATTGGCGTAGGGCGCGGCGTCCCACGCCGAAGACTTGTCCACGCCTACGAGCCCTTGAGGGTAGACGGCGACGATGCTTTGGCCGCCGATCGTCTGTCCAGGGAGGGACAGTTGGGACGCTTGCTCCTGGTGCGCGGACGTGCCCTCCGCGCCATGAAAGGACAAGACAAGTGGGCGCGGTATAGCATTGTCGAAGTCGTCAGGGATGTGCACGAGATACTGCCGCGCGTTCCCCGAGACGACCGTGTTCTGGGTATAGTGGCCGTCGCTGTCGAACGTCCAATTTGACTCGCGACCGCATGCCGAGGAGGCTCTGGGAGCGAAGAAGGCCCGACGCGAGTGGGTATACGGGTGGGGAATGAACGCCGCCTGCGCCATGCTGATGCACGCGAGGAGCGAGAGCACGGAGGATAGCATGCCTGTCATCTGCAGTCGTAGAACGATTGTGAGAGGATGAGAAGTGGGCAAAGGAGTGGCTGCCGGCTATGGCCTGCGCGAATTAAAGCTGTCAATGAAGCGCTCAGGAGACAAAAATACCGCGAACGCGCCTTGGCGGAAGTAGAGAGCGGAGAAGGCGCGTGCTGGCCAAAAGTAGCGAAAGGAGGCAATGCCGGGCTTTGCGTGAGGAGAGCCACATATATACCAGGGAGGGCCGAAGCGAGGGGCTGGCGGCATGTCATAATCCAACTCGACAGGTCTTCCTCCGTGCCTAAGTAAACATGTAGCGCGACGGATCGCTACATGCAGCCATATATGTAGAGAACAGGCGCTAGACCGACGACACCTAGTATGTCTAGCTCAACAGTATCATCGCAAGTCGTCCTATTCGGCTTTTGCGCCCGCCTCGGATCGCCCGGTGAGGTAGAGCTAGCGCTGCCAGAGAGCAAGTCCGCGTCGAGCGTAGCAGTATATCGATAGTGCCCACAAATTCGTTCGACGATACGGCATGACAGCAGGAATGAGCTCATGGGGTGCGGGAGTCTGCGTGAAGACTCCAATTGCATAGGCTTAGCTGCGATGAGACGAAGAAACAGAGCTGAGCGCTGCCAGATGGACTGAGGCCAAGTCCTCTTGAGAAAGCACCTCCCCAATTTTAGGCGGCCAAAGGCCCGAGTCCACGGAGATGGCCTGAGAGTCAGGGACAGAAAGCAAGTACGAGCAGGCGAAGTCGGATAATCATAGCGGTGGCAAGACGGAAGATCAACCTATTTGTGGCGTAGCCGCCGTGGGCCTCGTGACGGACGAATCGCACATTCTGACGCGCCGGATAGAGGAAGTGGACACGACATGGAAGCGCCCCTTCACGCTCGACACCCCCAGCTGTTCTCGCATCTGGCAAACGAGCAGTCCGATGCGCGGTATAGCATGATACACACGAACTTGTTACGATATGGGCGGCCAGTTCAAACATCAGCCATCTTCGTCTCCGGGTCTCCCGTGAAAGCACTGGCGACGTGAGCGCTCGTATGGAAAGCCTTCCGCTCGCTTTCCGCGCGCACGAAGATTTCACACTCTACTCGGCTCTTCTCCACGTCTACCAGCCACAGGAAGATCGAGCTCGCAACGCCACTGACGTCCGTCAGTCCTTGTATCAAGCGGAAGGTAGCAGACCACTCACAGCGCGAAAAGGAAGGCAAACGGCATGTTATCGTTCCCACCGGATGCATCGATAATCGCGGAAGACACGAAAGGTCCAATGAACGCGCTTGTCTTGCCGACCTTCAGGAAAGCTCAGTCTGGATACACGTCGGCGAAGCCACGATACTCACCACAGAGAAAAGCGCGAAAAACAGAAACCTGAAAAATCAAGATCAGGTGTGCGGACGAGTGGACTACTGTGCACGTACATTTGCGGCAACGGCGACACCTCGCTGATCATCGTCTGGCTATAAGCGTACCAGGGACAGACCATGAGACCATAGTAGGCCTGATATAGCCTGAAAGACCTCAGAACTTGAATGCGGGAAGCGCTGAGTATTTTTACCAAATTTCCCACACGTGCTTGAAGCCAAACCGGTCGGTGTGCACGCCGATGAGCCCCCAGATAGTCAGAATCTGTTAGTCGAAATGGTCATGAGTAGATCCAGGGCATGAATCATACTGGACCCACGATTATCCAAATCACGTTGAAGGACAGCATCTATATCGAGGATCAGTCGGCAAGGTCCACTGTTTGCTCAGAAGAATGCAAACAAACCGCTTTCGTGCTGATCTTGAAGCGTTTCTGGACATACCAGAAAGCGCTGCTGTGCATGAGCATACTGATAACCGGCTAGGAAAGAACGCACTATATCCCGATAGCCTGAGTTGCAATGCCTACGATAAGTAGGTAGGTCAACTGCGAAGTCGAGTAGGATACGACGCTGACGGCAGTTGAGTATGAAGCGACGAAAAGGCAACAGTGTCGCTGGACGTACTTATTTTGCAAAGTGGCGCAGACCGTTCTATGGCCGGCGTCAAGGTTCACAGCAAAGGGTATGGCAAGACTGAATTCGCATACACTGTTGTATTGAGTACGTCACCCCTGCGTAGGATCAGTACGACTATACAGTCAATACCCGAAACCACTCACATCAGGAAGTAGAAGATGAGATATAGGAATGTCTGCTTCAGGCGTAGACATTCCCGGAACGCCACGCGAACTTGCTTGAAGCCGACCGTGAGCAGGTTCGTCCCGGCAGGCATCTGCAGCCCGGGCCGCCGTTTTTCGATGAGGAACCAAGGGATTGCGCAAAGGACTGGACAGAGGTTAGTGTCGAGAGGGAGCATGAATATCTTCGACTAACGCCATATGCCCCCAGCGAAGGCGATAAGCACACTGAAGGCCTTCGTGTTGTTCTCCGTGCTCTCATCGGCCTTTAGTCCTTTCACGATGCCGACCATAATGGCAAGCACGACGATCTCGCCAACGGAGCAGACGGTGAAGGACAGATTTGAGATGCGGTTTCGCGACAGGGACGTGAGTTGTGCATGCTCCTGTAGCCTACGTTCATGGTCAGCCTGTTAACCAGCTCGAGAAGACAGCAGCGCACGTTCTGTCGCCATTTTTCACATCTGCTAGCGATTGCTTGACTTCCGGAAGGTCGCGCGCAAGGCCAGGGAAAGCCGCGGTCCAAAAGGTGAGCACACATTGGTACGTGATGACTGTAGTTTCGTGAGGGGATGCGTAAGCGGAAGTTGATGCAGGTGCGTACGACCGAGCACATATAGGGCTGTTGCTGCTTCCCACTGGTCTGCGCGCTCGACTCCGAGCCAGGCAAAGGACACCGCGACAGCCACGATCGTGAAGAAGATGGTGATGTTGGGTCTGCCGATTGCGTATGAGAAGAAGCGTAGGAAACGACGATGCGACACACACCTCCAAGTCCCGTAATCCGCCCATGCGCCGATGATGAGAAGCAATACAGCCTGCAGCGCGAAGCTGATGCCATTAGTGACGAGCACAATCGAGTTGACTGGGGGGCTCGTTAGAATCACGTCCTCAGTTTTGTTCGGTACTCACTGTCGCGCACTTTTCCAGCGAATCGTAGCACACACGCCGTCTCCGCAGGGAAGCTCGCCTGGCGCCGCGGAAGGATCGTAGCCCGCAAGGAAGAGCAGGTTCTGGAACTGGGATGGGCCGTAGTTGAAGCCCGCGAGGCCACTGTTGCCGATATAGAAGACGTAGTAGGACCAGAGCT